>JANHFT010001694.1:87227-98364 GCA_032467955.1 Pseudoxenodon macrops
CATACCCAGTTCCTGCAACCGTTCTTCATATGTTTTAGCCTCCAGTCCCCTAATCATCTTTGTTGCTCTTCTCTGTACTCTTTCTAGAGCCTCAACATCCTTTTTCCCCTTCACCCAAATTCTCCATACCAATCAAATAAAGCCCCATCTTTATCAGCTCAAAGAAATGTAATGTTGAAGCAAACATTCCATTAACATTGTGCACCAGAGATGTTGTAGGAGATTTTGTCATCCGATTGTTAGAATTGCATGTTGCTTTTCTCTCGTTCGTTTATACACAAACACAGGATTGTTATTTAACCTCCTGTTCCTTTTATGTGCACTTTCACTTTGCTTTTTTAAATATATTTTTGAAACTTCCTGGTATCTGTCAAGTTGATGAATTTAAAAGCCTTCTAAAAGCTAACCTCTTCACCTTGACACGCTCAAACCAATTTTTCACTTCTACCTCCCCTTTTCTATCTAGACATGAAAGAAAGGGCTCTGAATATTTTATGTGCAGTGTATAATTACTAAAGGCACAAGAATCAGGATGTTTTTTTTACCTTTGTCAGTTGGCAAGCTGTGTCAGTTAATGTTTATGCTGCATTTTAGTTTTAGTGTTAGCCTGCCTTTATAGTATATATTTATTGTGTATATGTTTTCTCTCAATTTCTCATTTGTGTAGTCTTGCGTTCATTTTGTTATGATTTTGCACCAGCTTCTGATTTTTTTCCTCCCGCAAGGAAAAAAAAAGTACACATTTTCAGATGCATTTCCCCTGATACACCTACTTGGCAACATTCACATTTTTTGCAAGCAATTTCTCTTAATGTAATGCATTTTTTAATCGTCTTTTCCAAGAGTGCACACAGTTTGCTGTGCACTGTTGCTAAACATATCAATATTTGCACACATATATTTTAACCTGCGAACTGCTTTGAAAAAGCCAGACAAATGCTAATGACAATTTTCCTAAGCAGTTTTGGGTTGGTTGGTTTTAAATAAAATGTGAGTTGTAGTTTAAGGGGAATTAAGTGCAATAAAAGGCTTAGAATAATTCATTTTTTCCCTACCATACTTCAGTAAGAGATCTCATTTTTAAGGCACAATCCAAGAAGCAGAAAGGAGGAGGATGGGCACTACAACTGATTTAAGGACTACAGATTATCTACTTCTTCCCTAACAACAATATGGAGGGAAAAAAACTGGAATGACAGTTTAGTTTGAAGTGGTGATGTTGCTAAGTCTTGCTAGACTTATGCACTAAAATATGAAGATTGAAACCAAAAGGCACTCTGCCTTGAATCTACTGCCTAAGCAGATGTTCCTGGTGATATTGTCTTGAGCTAGGAAGCCTGGTGCACAAAATCAGACTAGAACTGGAACCAGAACTGGGACCATAGATGGTGTGCACAATTTGAGACCATATTCAATTTCATGGCATGGATTCCTTCAGAACATAGAATAATAAAGTTGGAAGGGAGCTTGGAGGTCCAACCCTCTGCTTGAGCAGGAGACCCCTATATCATTTCAGACAAATGGTTGTCCAATCTCTTTTTGAAAGCCTTCAGAGATGGAGCATTTGCAACTTCTGAAGGCAAGCTCTTCCATTGGTCAATTGCTCTCACCGTTAGGAAATTTGTCCTTAGTTCTAGGTAGTTTAGTTAAGTGCTTATTAAACATACTGTATTGCTTTCAATCAGACACCCATTTGACACTTATTCCTAGGCAGGCATTAAACATGGATTTAACTTTCAGTGATTTTGGTTCTGGATAAGACCAATTTTTCAGTTTTCTGATAAATATGAAAATACAATGCATGGATAAGAAAAAAACCACATTCGGACTTCATCTATCATATAGGCTTATGCATCGGCCAACTAGAGTTGGCTACATCTTTGTGTCAAGCGACATTTTGTTAGTAAACCCAATTTTGCAGCCTAGCAATGTACAGAAAGGTCCATAGTCCCATTTTATGATAGGAATTTCACAGGAAAAGATGGGGGGAGGGAGGAGGAGAGCATGTAATCACTTTTATTATTACTGTTTGCTTGTTTGTTGTTGTTTATTGGCTGTGACTCCATTTGAAAAGAACATGGTACCATTTGAACCCACATCATGCAGGAAAAGGTAGCAGGCAAGTTACAAACAAAATTTACATTCACAAAGTCTCTACTTGAAGTCACCTTCTGGTTGATTTGGAAGGTGCTGCATGCATTCGAGAGAGGGGGGGAAGAAAAGGAGAGTTTTCCCCCCACTCTTATTAGAAAATGCCCACCTAATTACATGTTCTGCTCTGTTTATTATGTGAGTGGAGTGTGAAAACAAGCATGGTTTAAAAAGACATTGACTGAAAGATGCTGCCGACTGAGCACATAGAATCGCGGTTAACACGGAGTCAAACGTATACAGAGGTAACGGGATCGGATATAAGTAGGACATTACATTCAGATCACAACAACAGATTCCTAATGGTTGATTCTAATGTCCTAAGAGCCTGTTTGGAAGAATGCATTAAATGTCATTGGAGTGCTGTTTCTTGGTAGAAAGTTAGGGCAGATGGAAACAAAGCTAACATATTGTCCTGGAAACAGAGATGGAAATTCCCAAAGTGATAATAGCACACAATCTAAGGTTTTGCTTCCTGTTTGTTTCTTTGTTTCAAACACAGAATAGCATTGTGATTTAATATTGCAGTCTGATTTTATATGGCTTTCTCTAAGGATAGATGCAAATTCATGAAGCTCCACTGCCAAACTCCCAAAGGGATTAATACACTGCTTTGTTTATATTTAATTAAACAGAGATGTAGGGGAGACAACACAGAAATGAGGGAGCTGTCCAAACTTGTGTAATCAATGAAAAGCATTTGTACCTGAGATAGAACTTATCATGATGGAATTTCAAAACCAAAAGAAATGTTGAAAAATGTTATGTATTCTGGAGGAACAAAAAGATATGCAGAATGTAAGGAAAGAATCACACATCTCTTTGGTCTTCTTAATGTGTATTCACTGGCTGTGTGTGCTAGTGTCAGAGTTTCCGGAAGTGATCCCAACATTTATACAAATTAAAAGCCGAGGACCCAGGGACTGTGCTGATCTTTCTTTTCAAGCTGGAAAATGCCCATTTTAATTGTGGTCACACAACTACTGGCACGTTGAGGGAGACAACCCTTCAAAACCGGCAATCATGTATAAACCACACATTTAGCAACATGTTACGCCAAAGTCCAGGGTATGTTTTGTCCGTCCAGATTGAATGGGAAAGAAATACATTTTTTTAGAGAAGCTTTGCATGCTAAACAATAGCACATCAGAAGAATGATTTCCCCCCCTCTGATTTCCTTATTTTTGACATGCCAATGGTGAATAAGTTAATATAGGAAAACATTGAGACTAGACCTATTTAATGCTTGAAGTAGAACAATTCTGAAAGGATCCCACCCTATAATTTCATTGTAGTTTGTCCCTAAGCCTACTTTAATAGAGCTGATTTAAGAGAAATACCATCAGCTTTTTCTCCAATCTTAGTTTTTTTCCCCCCAGTGATCCACCATGCATGCTTTTATTTGTTAAAAAACAATAGGAAAAATATATGGCTTTAAATCCTATTGGACTCAAGGTGGAATTGTAACTAAGGGTCCCTTTATTTTAGCAGGGACAAGAGCTGATCTGTTTCAGAAGCTCCGGACTGAACTCAAATCAGATTCAAAAGACTAGCGTACAAAATATGAATTATAGCTGGCTATCACAGGTTTGAGTTTTTAACCTACGATGAAATCATATATTTCTTCTCATTTTAATGAAGGATGAAACCGACCCTTAGATAAATTGGATTTTGCAACAGGCAAAACCGGTTGCATTTCACACCACGCAAACCATCTGGCAAGGACTGACTAATTTCAAATACAGAGATGAGCAGAGCTGGAGAAAACCTGGGCTCATGATCAGTACACCAATATAACAAAGGGTAGTGACTTTTTCCTGGCACACAAAGCCATGTTCCCAGCTGCCTGAAATCACATGAACTAGTCCAATTGAATAGTCTTTGTATAATCATGTGTGAGATTTTGGTGATGGCTCATTGGAACTCATCATCTTTGAAGGGAGATTTGTCCATCACAATGATTGCTATGTTTAAAGTGTTATTTTTAAATTTTTAAATTTAGAAAATGCAAGAGTTGTATGGATAGTGCTGAATGGCCAGATGTTGAAGAACAACAATCAGAGGTTCATTTGCTATGAACTTTAGCCTTGTCAAGGCATTTAAAATTCTAAGCATGGAGGAGAAGCAGGAATATCTAACCCAAGTCAACCCTACTTCCTCTGCGTTCAATCTCATCTTAATGACAGGGAAGATCTGAATTGAATCTTGCTGAATGTAGCCAAGAACCCTGATTGGACATATCTGCATCACAGAGTGCATTTGATTGTGGTCATAGGAATATGGCTTGAATTTTCCTTTAGGTCATCCTCATCAATATGGCAAAGTTGGATATGTATGTGTGACAGGGTTAGTGTTAGATTAGACATCAATGTCTGTCCAGGCTTTCTGAATTATTTTTTAAAGTGGATACATTTTAAAAATAATAAAATAAAATAAGGGCAGATACTCACTCACAAATATAAATGGATTTAAAAGTAATTCCTTGAGAACTATAGTTCTGGGTAAGAAGAGGACACCAGAAAACTAATCAGAATCTATTTTTTACATCTTTGCAAAATTTCATTTTCTAAGATTCATGTGGGGAACTCGAAACAATTAAAACAGTGCATGAAAATATGCTTTCTTGCATTCATACTAAAGTTAGAACTTCAGCAGCCTGAGCCTTCAATTAAATCTGAGAAGGAAGAAGGAGGAAATAAAGTTAGGTAACTGCTTTATACCAGCCTGGAAAAATAGGAAAAGATGCTGAATTTTGCTGAAGTTGCTGGCTAAACTGAGAAGCAGGAAGCAATGCATCTCTCACTTGATAATCCCCCATCTGGGTATATCAAGAGTCTATTGAAATTAAGAAATGCCTGCATGATTTTGGAAAGATCACCTTATTGTCATGAAGGCATCTATTGAGACTTTCCTTCTGATGGAATGAGGACTCTGGGACCAAAGGGTTGGATTGTTTCAATGACCCTTTGAAGAAGTACTTTGATGGAATAAAAATTATGTAGCTCCCAATTGCTTTGAAAATGTGTCATTCTTGGCCTTAAGATTCGTAGTTGTATTGTATATACTTGCATTCCTGTCAATAACACTGCACTTTTAAAAAAATGTTTTTGTTATGGTTTCTATAAACTACCTATTAAAACTTGTAATGGAAAATGTTATAAGTCAGGGTTTTTCAAACTGTGTTCTGGAGTTCTATGAGAATGTAACAGTTTCTAAGGCTAAAGGAAAAATAAAACAAATTGAATGAAACCAAATTTCCATCACCAGAGCTTTGTTTCCTGATCAGGATTTCTAGGTGTTTTTTTTAGATAACGAACAGTTTTCAAAGTTAGATTTTGTTTAAGCAAAATAGCCTGAAAAAGTCACAAAACTCTTATGGTAAGTGACTGAGGAAATATCTAAATGGAAAATCTATTTCCCTGACTAAGTCACTGGCACATGAGGGAAATACTGCTATTGTTAGGAATTGACATCAAATAATTAACAAGAAATTAAAAAAATGAATCAAGTGCTCAAAGTCAGATTTTGAACAGAACACAAACAAGGTTTAAAACCTCCATTTTCCTTTGCCTAACCGGATACAATCCCAATGTGATAGAAGTACAACTAAGTGGGGCTACAACTAATTCTTAGAATTCCATGAGTTGTAATGTCAACACATATGAAGGATTTGAAAAAAAACTTGCAAAGGGAATTCTGCTCAAATAATTCCTGCCTTGGAAACTGACTTCTCTTTTCACAGGAGGGGTTGCCAAGATTGCACGTTAAAGAAAGCAGCACAATGGTCTCTTTTCCTCCCCCATTTAGAAATGCTGTGCTCAACCTCGTAATCTCAATAATGAACATCTTTATAATTTAAAATAAAAAAGTTTCAATATGGCTGCACCACTCACCACTTAAGCACATTATTTCCTGACAAAACTTGCTGGGATGATTCCCCACTAAGCTTTATTATAGAGATCAGGAAGACTAAAAAAGATGTTTTGAGCATTCATGCTTTCTTTAAAACCCATTAATAAGCTGTATTATTCACTAAGTTTATTGCCGTACGTAGCCCATTATGCAATGTAGCAATAGCACTTCGACTTATGTACTGATTCACAGTGCTTTACAGCCTTCTCTAAGCGGTTTACAGAGACAGCATATTGTCCCCCAGCAATCTGGGACTCCTCATAATGTTACTTTGGCTAACAGGAGGGCAGGAAATTATTCGAACGCTCCCCCAAACAAAATATTTCACTTCGGGACACCAAGAGATTCCCAGAAATGTTGGCTTTTTTGTTTTTGCTTTTTAGTTTTTTTTGGTTAAAAAGAAACACACATGGAAAGGTTTCCCCCCACCCTAAATGTAAAAATACATTTCTTCTACATTATAATTATTCCCACATCTGTCTTCCCTATATAGGCTGTAGTCATACAAAAAGTGACGCTATCACATGATGCTGCAGATCATGGGGCCCTGCTCTGACTCCCATTCTAAAGCGAACACAACTATCTTTTCCCACTGGGTGTAGGCTAAGTATAGGGACACACCAGTGGTGGGTTGTTTCCGGTTCAGACCGACAGCAACCCACCGAACCGGCAGAACATTGGTGCCGGTTCGGCGAGCAGCCCAACTTGCTGAACTGGCCGGCTGGACACACCCCTGAACCGGTCCTCCCGCTTGAATTCAGTCCTCTGGAGTGAAATTTACTTGAAAATAACCCGGGAGCAATGGGAGGAGCAAAACATGCACTTCCGGCGTGATCCCGAACTGGTAGGGAAGGTAAGAGGAAGCCACCCCTGGGACACACCAAGAAAACCTTGAGGAAACTATTCAGAGATGATTACAACAACCAGTGCAAAACCAGAGAAAGGATTAACCTGAATCCTCCCTGATTCCTGGGATATAAGAAGGGAAAAAGAAAGCAAAAACATAGTCAGGATTGTGATTCTCAACCTCAGCTTCTTTAAGACATATGGACTTCAATTCCCAGAATTCTCTAGCCATCCAGCTGCTGGAGAATTCTAGGATTTGAAGTCCACACATCTTAAAGTTGCTGAGCTTGAGAAACAAGCATATTTCAGTTCCTCATGTTCTACTCAAACTCTAGACCTGTTTCCTGATCAGGTCAACTTCCAAGGGCTAATATTGGTAGCCCGAGTTCTGATCGTAGGCAGGATGGATGGCAAATTGACTTGATGCCAGGGCACTAGAGAACAGAAGCAATGGAGAACAATCTTTTGCAGTTTTGCCAAATCTGGGCTACAAACATCCAGATGATCATGAGATAGCACCAAAGAGTATAGACAAATATTCTTAATTAAAAGGTCAGAAACTGAATTTGGGATTGTTAAAAAATAAAATACATATAATATTGCTGAGCTACTAAACTATAGCCATTCCCTGATTTTGAACCAGGCTTTAGTGCACTTAGTTTCAGTAAGTGGCTATCAGACATACAACAAGGACATTTATTGTTATGGGTAGCCTAAGTATGTAAAAGATAACTGACATGAGCCAATGCAAATTGGACTCTGAATCAGTATGAACCGTTGTTGTCTTTTAGTTCCTTTTATTCTCTTTGGATGGAAATGTATGTGTTGTACATGTACAATAATAGTATAACTATGTATTTATCTGGAATATGTTGGCTTCTCTGTGACCACTGACATGGAATATTAGCCTACAAATTGATCTCAGGCTTTAAATTGTTAAAGGACTTTGAATTTTTGTTTTTTAGGATTAGTTCAAAATTTAGTAAAGAAGCTTTTAACACATCTAAGGAGTTATGCCTCTCATAGCTCACTTTAGTAGCTAACACCCCGATTGACTGTTGTAAAAAGAGAGAGAGAGAGATAAATTTAATAGGATAACTCTACCTGCCTGTTAACTAAAGCTTGTATAGAGTTACCAGCTGTCCAACAAAAGAACAACATGAACTACTTTTTGTCTATGTTCAATGTCCTCCATCCAGCAGGCACAGTCTTAAAATCTAATATTGTCAGGCTTTTTGAGTATCTAAGAGGCTTTATAGCTGTTTTCCAATTGCTAAGTTGTATCTGACTTTTTGTGACCGCATGGACCATACCAAACCAAGCTCTCTGTCCTCCAATGTTTCCTGGAGTTTGCCCAAATTCATATTCACTGCATCAATGACACTATCTAACCATCTCATCCTCTGCTGTCACCTTATCTTTCTCAACATCTGGGTCCTTTCCAATGAGTCCTGTCTTCTCATTAGATAGCCAAAGTATTTGAGATTCAGTAGCTGTTCTTCCAAGAACAGTTTCTCTAATAAGTTCTAACAAGTTAACCAGCAGAGTTTTATGACTTTAGTTAGTCCCTCCCGGGCTTGTCCTGCTGCCTGAAATTGACAAGACTTTAATCAGTTACTTGCTGAATATTTTTACCTCTTAATGGACTGTCGCCCATTTCTGATGCTGGGAAAGGTGATTTTATATACATATAAGGGAAAGTCTTTTTTTTTTTTACAGTTTATCACTGCACTGATTTTTGTTGTAGGTGTCAAGAAAATAAAAAATAATCTGTCCTCACTTATTAGTGTCCCCCTTCCATCTGTTCAGATATCTGGTAACTCTAGCTTTGTGATGTTTTGTATTTGATATCAAAATATATTTGCTCAGACACACCACCTGTCTATGTCATGTTAAACCAGATGAATTCCCCCCCCTTGGATTATGTAACTGTCCTTTTAGCATGGGGTGGCCACAACTCCTGTTTTCATCAAAATTACAAAAGGGGCCTCCTGCTAGATGTCTGTTTGATGTCATAACCCAGGACCAGGTACAGGGCTTGAAGTGGGGTCAGCACAATGTTACTTCCCTCCCACTGACTGGTTGGATCCCTTTCTGGGGATGTTGCTAACTTTTCAGAGTTGAACCTGGCTCTTCATGGTCCCCCTAGGATGATGCTAGAAGGGGAAAACAAGCTATAGGATGTGAAAACAACTTTTAAACTTAAAATGCATTCATTTGTATTAACTCTTCATTGTGGCTATTCTCACAGTAAAAGTGAGTTGCCAAAATGACTTTGAGAGCTTTGATCCTTATTGAAAAAGTACTCTCTATCCCATATGCACGTGGAGTAAAACGTATTTCTGACTACTCTCTTCCATAACATGTGTAAACTTTACTACTAATATATAAGCTATTAATTTCTCTCATTTAGAAAATAAACACAGAGCTGAATAGTCACCCATGTTGTGATTAAAAAGATTATTTGATGGAGATGAATATTTCTCTTGGAGTTGTATTTTGGAGACTATTCCATTTTTCTTGTTGAAGTTACAACCACCTCCTTCCTTGCCAGATGTTCTGCTGCTCTGCCTTCTCTTTCCTTTCCCTTCCCATCTAGTTCTGGCTTCTACTTCTACTTCGGTTTTCTGAGCTTAACCTCATAAAGTGATTAGAAAAGATATATTAACTGGGACAATGATCAATACTTTTGCCCCCTCCCCCCAGTGACAATAGGAGGGAGTAAAAAATTGAATGGTGACTGAGGATAATGCATCACTGAGAAATCACATGAATGATCCCAGACAATCAGGAATCAAAACATAATATGTGAATTGTGTGTAAGAGGAAATGACAGAGTAAAACAACAACAACAACAACAACAACAACAACAACAAAGGATATGTTTCTTATGTCTTAAGTTACCGGTATGTGTTGAGGGAAAACAAAATCACTAGGTGGGAGGAGAATAAAAAAGAAAAGAAAGAGAAAGGAACACACACAGTCAAATGTTTTCATAGGCATCATACAAATTACAACTAGTCCTCATTAGCAACCACAATTGGGACCGGCAATTCTGTTATTAAGCAAAGCGGTTGTTATGTGAACCCGCAATTGTGTGCTTCCAATCTTCCTTCAGCTTTCTTTTGCTTTACAAACTTGCAAAGATCGTAAATGCGAGGATTGATTGCAAAGCTACCTTTTTTGACACCGTCGTAAATGTGAACGGTCGCCAAACAGGGCGGTTACTAAACGAGGACTACTTGTACTGAAACAGGGATGGTTTTTTGTTTCCAGAGACTGTCAAGTCTGAAAAACGACTACTTTCACTCTGCTATTTCTTTCTCCTATGCTGTGATGTTGGGGGCAGCCTAATTCCTTCTTGGACTTTTCCTGGGCAGGGAGAAGCTACCTGTAGCTCGCTTTGGCTGAAGCTTTCTTCTTTCCGGAAGAGGCAAACCAAATGTGCCCCTCTCCCTTTCTCTGTATAAGAAAACACCTGTCCTTTCGTTTAAAAACACATGTAAAACTATGGCTTTAGAATAATAATAAGAATAATAAAAAGTTGTGTAGACTGCAGCTCATTAATCTTTTCCATCCCTTTGGAGGCATCGTCTAGAAGTGAGGATGTACAAAATCAGGAATGGAAGGGAGGGCAGGGCAGGGCTCAAGGGAATGGCTGGGATTGGAGCAGAGCATGGGAAGGGAAGGGGTGTGAGAGGTGGTGGTAAGTCTAAATTCCCCATTGGTCAATGAGAAATCCATTGCTTTACTGTCCATGGACAGGCTGGCAGTCTGTTGCAGTTTACTTCTTAAACATATCCTGGAGCGGACCCGGCAGGTATTTAATAACGGTATCTAGGATGCTTTCCTCTTCCTCCTCTTCCTCGTCCCCGCAGCCCGGAGGGATGGCCTTCTTGGGGCGCGTCAGGCTGCCTTCTGCATTTGCTTCCAGAGCAGCTTGGGCCTCTGCTTCTCTTTCCTCCTTCTTCTTAATGCCATACTACGGAAAGGGGAGGAAAAAAAAGAACAAAAGCTTTAAGCAATGGATGGAAACCAGTCAAGGAGAGAGAGCTAATCTAGAAATAGGGAGAAATTTCCTAACAGGACAATTTTATCAGTGGAATAGCTTGCTTTCAGAAGTGATGAGTGCTCCATCACTGGAGATTTTTAAGAAGAGATAGAATAGAATATGATACAGTAGGGTAGGGTAGGGTAGGGTAGGTTAGGGTAGGGTAGGGTAGGGTAG
>JANHFT010001694.1:171540-183868 GCA_032467955.1 Pseudoxenodon macrops
TTCGGAGTATAAGATGCACCTGAATTATCAGCCCCAATTAGGGGGAGAAAAGGTGCGTCTTATACTCAGAAAAATACAGTAGTCCTTGATTTAACAACATTTGTTTAGCAGCCATTTCCAATTACAAGGGCATTGAACAAAGTGACATAACTATTCCAGTGATCGGTTGCTGCTGGTTTGGACTGGCTCACCCGAACTGGTGGCGGAAATTTCCCCCCTCGCCGAACTGGCAGCGATGGTCGGCTGGCCACGCCCGCCAACTGGTCCTCTGGTCACCGCTGCTTGAAAGTGGCTGGAAAAGAACCCTCTGCGCATGCGCAAAGCTTTCTGCTCATGCGCAGAGGAGTTTTACCCGGATGTGATAAGGGCACGCGAGTGTAGTGAGTGCATGCGCGCAAAATGTGCACTTCCGACGCAACGTGAACCGGTAGGGAAGGTAAAAGGAACTCATACCTGGACTATTCCTCATGGTTACAATGTATTGTAAATATACAGGGACAGGATTCCCCACTGCCGTGTTATCAAATTTATGTTGCTTGGTAACAGTCATGTAATTATGTTGTTTTGCATTATTCTGGGATCATTTGCAACCTTCCCAGCTAGCTTCTGTCAAGTAAAGTCAAAAGGGGGGGGGGAGGGCTGGCTTCGCTGAACGACTGCACGATTCACTTAATAATGGAAGCGATCCGTGGCAAAATTGGTTGTAAAATTATTTACTTAACGGTTGCTTTGCTTAGCCATGCCAATTCTGCTTGCGGCTGCAGTTGTAAGTCGAAGATTACCTGTACAGGTCGTCCTCGACTTACAACAGTTCATTTAGTGACCGTTCAGAGTTAACAACGGCTCTGAAAAAAAGTGACTTGTGGCTGTTTTTCACACTTACGACCATTGCAGCAACCCCCTTGGTCACGTGATCAAAATTCCGACGGTCGGCAACTTGTTCACGTTTATGGCGGTTGCAGCGTCCTGAGGTCACGTGATCCGCCCTTGCGACCTTTCGACAAGGAAAGTCCATGGGGAATCCAGATCCACTTAACAACCACGTTACTAACTTAACAAATGCAATGAATCACTTGACAGCTGTGGCTAGAAAGGATGTAAAATGAGACAAAGTCGCTTCACAAATGTTTCACTTAGCAACATAAATTTTGGGCCCAATTGGGTTGTAACTGGAGAGCTACCTGTATTCAATTTGATAGATTTCCCCTTGAACGTACGCTGCTGGAAATAGCTTTGCGATTTTCTTCCGGTGATACTTTCATCCAATGAATGTTGGCACTTTAAGCCACTTGAGCATTACCAAAAATATATGCTATGGGCATGCTATAAAACTAAATGTTTGCTAATTCATTGCCGTTTGCTAGCAAGGTTGCCTCCACTTTAAATGTCGGAAGAAGCTGGTGGGAGTTACAACGCAACTGCAAACAGGCATAACATTCTTAGACCAAGATTTGAAAATTAAGATTAGAAAATCTTTGTGGTTTTTTTTAAAAAACTGTCTGCATTTTATCTAGCTTGCTTTGCATACCGTCACTTATAGCAAAAGCATTTGGTATTTTTTAATCTATTTATTAAGGTTTTCTGCAGGAATCGGTGTCTGCTGACTTAGCCTTAACGCAGCAGGAACATCTGGGGTATTCTCAAATCTCAGGCTATAGTGATAAAAAAAATGCCGCAAATAAAGACGAAAAAGAGATGCAAGACGAAAAAGCATTTATTGATCAGCTAAAGGCAACATCTTGGGGATTGGATAAGACTCTCTTTGAGAAGCTGCCTCCTAGACTACATAAAGGTAAAATTCTAAATTAAGTAATTATTTAATTATTGCAAAAAAATCTATGCTTAATTCTTTAGCACCAATGCGCAGAGACTAGATATAGCGTGCTGCTTGTTTGATTCCCCTCCTCCCAATTTGTTCTGAAGCATTTTAATTTACTATCTAAACAAGACTGGAGAGATTTATCAATTACCTTTAGGTGGCCAAAAAGTATAAGCAGGCCATTAAAGGGGCTACTTTGAAGGTTTCATGAATTAACTTGAAAAAATTTGTTTCAGAATTTATACTGATGAATATCATTCATTTTGCCGCTGATGAATTTTGGTTGCTGAATGTTCCAGAAAAGGGGTGCATAATCAAACATATAAAAATATAATCAAATAAACTAGATTAACCATCCCCCTTTATACTGTATTTGATACATTTGATATCTACCGTATTTTTCACACTATAAGACGCACCGGTGTATGAGACGCACCAAGATTTCAAAGAAAAGTAAGAAAAAAAAGTTTTTGTCCTCCCCTGCCCCAGGAGGATTCTGCAGGCCTCCCAAAACCTCTGTGCACCCTGTTTTTTTGCAAAAACGGGCCCGTTTTTCACACATTTTTGCAAAAAAACGGGGCATGCAGAGGGTTTGGGAAGCCTGCAAGAATGCTTTTGTGGGCTGAGGGAAGGCAAAAATGACCCTGTTTTTACGAAAAACGGCTTGTTTTTCACCCGTTTTTCACAAAAACGGGGGCGGGGGGTGGGTTTGCCTTCTCCCAGCCCACAGAAGCACTCTGCAAACCTCCCAAACCCTCTGCGCACCTTGTTTTTGCAAAAAACGGGCCCATTTGTCGCAAAAATGGGATGCAGGAGCGGGGCTTCAGGAGGCCAAAAATTGCTATATTCGGTGTATAAGACGCACCAACATTTCTACCCTCTGTTAGGGGGGGAAAAGGTGCGTCTTATACTCCAAAAAATACGGTAGAAGTTGTGGGAAGACAAGTTGATTTTAACTTAATTTTGGCTGGAACTATTGGATGATTTAGCTGGATGTCTGTCAAGTCTCTTGACAGCCCAAATATGGCTTCCTTTCCCAAATTAGAACAAAGAGTTTTGTTATTTTGTGTTTGTCAAAGAATGAGTTTTCCATGAATCCATTTTAATTAGAGATTAAGACAAGCCGAGGTAATCCAATGTCTTTGTTTAATTCACAATGCTAGAATGATCCAGAGTCTTTTGATTCAGGGAATTTGTGGTTATTGATTCCCTTGAAAAGAGGGCTAATATGAATGAAAAGTTATATAAAGCAAAATGTTAATTTGATGATAACGTGATTAGAACACTAGAGGGTCCCTACTCGGTCATTTCGGATGGGGAAAAGTTGATGATGTCCTAACCATATTTGTTCTTGCTTGATCATCCATGAATGAATTCAATTCTGACGATTTCAATTTTACAGCATTACAAGAGGCTTGTCAAGAAAAAAGTGGACTCTGCACTCAACTTTCAAAATTTCTTCCCATGCGGCTCATGTCCTACATGATGCTACCATACACTTTACCGGTTGAGTCTGCCTTCTTTGTGGCCGTAAGGTGAGTGTATATGATCTAGTTTCCAAATGTCCAAAATATTGAGGACATGTTTCATTAAGTTTACATCTGGGTTATTCTTCCAAAAACTCTTCCTTATTCCTTCCGAGGCCGTTTTTCTAATCTCGAACTAAAATAGATTCATAGAAAAATCATTCTTTGATGTCCAAGTACTTTGCAGGCTAGATCTCCATATATTTATTTATCTATTTGCTAGATTTATGCAACTGCAGGCAGTGTACACAATGCTCCGTCTTCCTATTTTTCCCCCATGACAACAACCCTGTGGAGTGGATGATAAACCTGGTTTCTTACCCAGGTTTGAGATGAGAACTCACCGTCTCCGTGTTTCTAGTCCAGCATCTTACAAACTGGCGCTCTATCTGTTGCAAATAAATGATGTTCTTGAGCTAGATGAAAGTTGCTCATAGCTTGTGTGTAGTGTAAACCTACTTAGGAGTAAGCCCACTTACAATAAGAAAACTTGCCATCTGGTAGAGTTTATGGCTGAGATTGGATTGGCCTGTTTGGTTTGTATTACTCCCTTTTAACTCCTGTTTATACTTATAAGAGCATTTGGTGGCGCAGTGGTTAGAGTGCAGTACTGCAGGGCTACTTCTGCTGACTACCGGACTGCCTGCAATTTGGCAGTTCGAATCTCGCCAGGCTCAAGGTTGACTCAGCCTTCCATCCTTCTGAGGTGGGTAAAATGAGGACCCAGATTGTTGGGGGACAATAGGCTGACTCTGTAAACTACTTAGAGAGGGCTGTAAAGCACCGTGAAGCGGTATATAAGTTATTGCTATTGCTATAAAATGTACTATGTGTATACAGTTTATATTTACCAGGAACAGGAGAATCATAAATATGTTCATTTTCCTGAGTTTTTTTGTGCTCAGCTTCATAAACAAACATATTATGTGTATACTTTTAAAAAAAATCCAAAACCTACGTTTTAGTCACAGCCTTAATATCTATTTACATCCATTATTTGCACCTGGCAAGAATATGCACCCATGAAAATCTTACCCTTTTGTTATTTTTAATTTTGAAACAGAATTAAATACTTTTAAATTCTTTTATTTTTAATACAGTTTTTTTTTTAATACTTCTTTTCTTATAAAAAGCTGGCTGATACCAGGAAAGGAGAATGTTGGGTGAAATGTTAAAAACAAGCAGCCATCGTGGGAAAAAGTTTGTTTTGAAGGACCGCCTCCTTTCTCTTGATTGCAGATTGATCCAGTGGTTTCCTGACATCCCTGAGGATGCGCGATGGATGCAGGGGCAGCTTTCCCAAATGATGGGTTCAGTCTATGGCAGAGCAATGAAAGGGCTCCTGAAGACCCCAAGGTATGTTTGGCTGTTTCCACTCTTTTCCACTTTACTGTGTCGTTTTGCCTTTTTTAAATGGCTACAGGTTCCCTGTTTAAAGAAAATGTAATGTTTAAAGAATGTAAGAAAGAGCGCAGAGAAAAACAACAAAGAGGTTAGGGCAGAGGTCAGCAACCTTAAAACACACAAAGAGCCACTTGGGCCCATTTCTTACAGAAAACAAAACAGTCGGAGCCACAAAACCTCAGTGGGCGTGGCCAACGCGATGTCACTCACTTCCACCCAGTCACATGACTCCCCCAGCTGTGCCTACCCAGGTTTTGTGGCTCCGTGTTTTCTATGGGAAATAGGTAACTCCCTCTCTCCCTCCCTCCCTCTCATCTTTCTCTCTCTATCTCCCTCTCTCTGTATCTTTCTCTTTATCTCTCATCTCTCTTTTTCTCTATCTGTGCCTGTTCTCACTGTCAGAAAGCCCTTGCAGCCCTGCATGCTATCTTTGGGGCTGGTCACCAGGTTTTTTTTTCCTTCCTTTTGGAAAGCCGGGCTGGCGTGCCTTTCCTGCGCTTTGTCGCTCGCTTGAAGAGGGCCTACCCATGCGTACGCACACTCCCACCTCAGCTACAGTGAGACAGGGGGTTAAGAGGGGAAGAGATCGGCCAAACGGAAGCCTCCGCCGCAGCTGGCAATTGATTGTTCCTCTGCTAGCCCGGATTTCCAAAAAGAACAAATAAAAGACAGCGAAGTGCCCCAAAAAGATAGCATGCAGGGCTGCGGAGCTTTCCAACAGTGAAAACAGGCACAAGGATAGGGAGAGAAAGAGAGTCACACACACACACACACACACACACAGTGTCTCTCCGTCTGTACCTCTCTCTCTCCCCATCTGCCTATCTTCCCCTCTCTCTGTGTATCACTTTGTATGTGTCTCTCTATGTCTCCCTCCCCTCCCTTCTCTCTCTTGGGCCAAGCCAGCAAGCTCTTCTTGTGGCGCTTCACTACATCTTATATTTGTTCTTTTTCGAAATCTGGGCTGCCTCGCTGGGGCTGAGCTAGGAGCATGCGCACATCCAGGGACATCCTCCCTAAGTGAGCAGCCACCCGCTCCACACGTGCCTTTCCTGCGCTTTGGTGCTCGCTTGAGGAGGGTCTCCCCACAGGTGCACACACTCCTGGCTCAGCCACAGCCAGCCAGGTGGTTGCGAGGGGAGCAGGAGCGTTGCCCACAGGGAAGCCTCCACCGTGGTTAGCGATCGTTCCTCAGCCTGGATTTCCAAAAATATCCAAAAAAGAAATAAAAGGGGTGAGGGGCGGGTCCAACCAGTGGTGAGAGAGGGAGCCACAGCAGAGGGCCCAAAGAGCTGCAGTTTGCCGAACTATTATAGGTAGTTAAAGGTATTTCTGACATGAAATCAGAATTAGTCTCAGGAAACAATTTTGAATATATGTTTTGGAAACATCATGGACTTTTTCATAAACACTGCTTCCAGAATATTGTTTCTTTCTCTCTCTCTCCTAGGGATGGGATATTTCTGAATTATAAATCCTAATGAAATTTGAATACATAGATACACATACATACATACATATACATATATACATACACACCATCAAAATTAAATGCTAAAATAGCATTCTTGGTCAGTTACGGATTTTTACATAATGTCAGCTGTCAAATATCAAGTGTTTAAATATCTAAGAATAAAATCAAACATAAATATCAAATATTTGATGAAACTTTAGTCAATATCTGAATAGATGTATTAGGTCTGGCAAGAATGGTATAGAGATTTTCTGTCTCTTTTGTTTAATGGAGAATAGAAGCAAGAGCCCCTGAAGAAATCTCTTGTAAAAAAAACAGCATTAAAAAGACATATTTATCATATAGCTCTTTTTCCCCCTCTCCCCCTTTCCCCCCACATAACTAACCCTTACATCTAATTCAATTACAAATTGCAAGTATCGAATGAATCTTTTTCAAACAGTGGCACATTTTGAAGGCAGAATGTTTAGTACCAAATTTTCTAGGAAAGGATTTTCAAAATATTTTCCCCTCTTTTCATTTATATCCATTCTCCGAGATCAATAATCTCTCGCAGGAAAAGGCAGCTTCTATATTACTGGAATAGTCCAATTGCAAGTTTTGTTGGTACTTTTTAGGAAACCCATCTTGTTATTGAAGTCAGAGATCAGTAAGGCCCCAGTCGGTAAAAATAATCTTTTTATAGAATATAACCTGGCACATTTCTAAGACTTCTGGATGCTATGCCTTGATCCCATCAAATGCTTCATTTATTTCATCATGTTATAAAATTGAACACATGCCTAGCCTCATTTAGAGGTTGTGCTTCTTATTTTTTGCTAGATTGTCAGCCGTTTCACCCTTGAGTTATTAACTTCCAGGTAGATGCCTCCTGGTGCTTGTGATTAGTTTTAGGGTCATCTCTCAAGAGGTCTTGAAATAGCTTCTCTTGTTACCTCACTTTGCTTTTGGACTCACGTTACACCCCTTACAGTTCATTTTCATTCATTTTTGTTCAACTGCTGTTTAGACCAAGAGCCAGTGTGATGGTGTTGAGAAAGCTAGAAACCAAGTGATTGTGAGTTCTAATTCTGCTTTGGGTGCAAAGCCAGCTAGGTGATCTTGGAACAAGCCCATCTCTCTCAGCCCCTAGGAAGGAGGCAAAGACAAACCACTTCCAAAATCTTGCCAAGAAAACTGCAGGGATTTGTCCAGGCACCAACAAGAGGCACACAACTTGAAGAGACACATTATTCTTTCTTTTATTCATTAAACATGAAACTCAGTCAACTGAAAATTTAAAAATGTGTCACAAATACCATTGACTGGTGCTGATGGTTGATACGAGTTGCTGCCAGCGTCCTAGGTATCAACCAAGTACCTTCTTAAAATATATGATGTTCCGAGTAGCACAGTTTTTTGCAGTTCCGCTGGTGTTATTGCAGGAAGCTGCAATTTCTTGATGTGTTTTGTAAAATTCTTGAACATATTACCAAGTGCCCTGATGACAATGTGTATCACAGTTACATGTTTCATCTATAGCCTTGTAGTTTCAATGGCCAGGTCACGATATTTTGTGATTTTTCCAGTTCTTTTTCTTCGACTCTGGCATCTCCTGGTAAAGCGATATCAACAAACTACGTTTTGGTGTTCGACAACCGTGATGTCTGGCATGGTGTGTTCCTTTTTTATCCAATAAGTTATTTTTTCATCCGTATACATCTCATGTCATGAATGTTTGCTTTCTGGGTTTATACATCCATGCACATAATCATAACATTTTTCTTAATAATTACAATTCCTTTTCATTTTCTTTTTAACACATCACTTCTATTATCATTCTTTCATTTCTAAGCCTTCTGATACTTCTATCACATTACTTATCATCTTAATATCTATCTTTTACTCTTTTCCCCCTCTTGTTTTATCCCTACTTTAATTCCTTTTTTCTTTTCTTTTTTCTCTCCTTCCATTCTAATAATCAAAGACATGGTCTTCCCCCTTTCCCTTGTATCCTATTTCCTTTTATCTATTATAGTTAATTTTCATAGTTATTTTTCACCTTGTACAATTCTAATATTAATATATATTACTTCACTTCTTTTTTTAAACAGCATTGAAAAAATGGTTTTTGTCTTCTTCCTCTTTCCATATCATTCTTACTCTTTGATACCAGCTAATTTTAACATTTAAACATATCTAATAGTTCCATTACTTTGCCTCATTTCTACTCATTTCTACCATTCACATAATACATTGCTAATTTATTTTGTAACATTCATAGCACATATTCGAAAATATGTTTTCTTTACACCACATATAAACAATTGTTCCATTAATTTAATTCTAATCTACTAATTTTCATACCCACTATTGATTATACTTTTTAAAACATTTAGTTCATATTCTTTTTTCCCCTGTTCTCTTTTATCCCTTGTCTTTCACCCTACTGCATATTTTTAATCTCCTTTTTTTTGTCTCCCATATTTCTTTTAATTCTCTCATTTCATCTACTCCGAAATCCATTTTGTTACTATACTCTCTAGCTTCCTCTCCTCTCTCTTTCCCCTTCATTGTTTCATTTTGTTCTTATCTTTTCTAGCCCCTTCTTCTTCTCCACTTCTGCCTTTTTTCCCCTCCCGTTTCTTTCCCATACCATCTAAGATTTTCCCCTTCTGCTCTAGACTCTTTTTCATCCTTGATATTACTATCATTTCTTTATTATTTTCCGGTTCTGCTATTTTTTCTACCTTTCCAGGATCCTCCGCATTTTCCTCATACATCTGACCTGTGTCTGCTATGCCTTGCATTATATTCTCCAGCTTTAGTTCTATACGATCCATATCACCAAGTATTCCCATCATCTCCATCTGTTGATTTTTTATAATGTCCTTAATATCCTGATGTATCCGTTCCATGTCTTTTATTCCGTTTATTCTCCTTTTTACAGTCCGACCAAATTTAAAGAGAGAGTCTGGGGAGTTTACCACTTTTTCTTCCTTCTTTTAGGTTTGCTCAGTTATGTTATCAATTTCTTTTCTTTTTAAAATGGTGCTCCTGATTCCATTCCACTCTGTTTCTCTTCGTTATTATTGTAGTCCAATTTTATAATCCAAATTTGGTTATTTTATATTTATTATTCCAATATATCTGGTGAGTAAGTAATGATTGTTTGATCATAATAGAGTAGAGACAAAATCCCGATTCAAATGAATAGAAGAACCAGTTTTATATAAGAACCACTGCTTCACCAAGTTTAATGCTAAAATAAGTCACCAGGAGGCATAATGAATATTAGATATGTTCTACTCTTTGGGCAAAACAGCCTTCCAAATCAAGTTCCTACAAAACAGCCTATAGCAACTTTCAGGAGTCTATAAGGATCAGAGAAAATACATGTCCAAAGTTCATGCAAAAATCTGAAACAAGGTGATGTAATAGAAAGCTGCTAGAAACACTCAAAGAGCCACTTGGGCCCCTTTCCCACAGAAAACAAAACAGTCGGAGCAACAAAACCTGGGTGGGTGGGCATGGCCAACTCGATGTCACTCACTCCCACCCAGTCACATGAACCCCAGCTGGGCCTACCCAGCTTTTGTGGCTCCACCAGGATGATGGAGCAATGAGCACAATGTGGTGCGGAGGCTTCCCTCCCCCTCCTTTTGTACACACCCTCCAGGCCCCACGACAGCCAGTCAGGGGGACAGGAGAGGAGGAGGGAAGCCTCTGCCGCATGTTGATTGCTGCTCATTGCTCTGCCAGCTCAGCTTTCCAAAAAGAAGGAAAAAAATAACTGGTGACCAGCCCCAAAGATAGATAAGGCTGCAGGGCTTTCTGACAGTGAGAACAGGCACAGAGGCAGGGAGTGAGAGACAGCAAGACACACATACACAAACACACAGACACACAGAGACACACAGAGACACACACAGACACAGACACATACAGTGTCTCTCTTTCTGTCTGATCACTCTCTCTCCCCATCTCCCTGTCTTCCCCTGTGAGACTGTGTATGTCTCTTCTGTCTCTCCCCCCCTCTCTCTGTGTATCACTCTGTATGTATATCTCTCTCTCTCTTTCCCCACAACCCTCTGCTGCGGCTGGGCCAAGCCAGCAAGCTCTTCTTGGGGCTCTTTGCTACATTGTTTATTTGTTCTTTTTGAAAATCCAGGCTGGCAGAGGAACGATTGCCAGCCACGATGGAGGCTTCCCTTCAGATGACTCTCCTCTTCCCCTCACAATCCCTTGGCTTGCTGTGGCTGAGTCAGGAGTGTGTGCACATGTGGGGAGACCCTCCTCAAGCAAGCGCCAAAGCACAGGAAATGTGCATACAGGGTGGGCAGCCGCTCACTTAGGGAGTGTCTCCCTCCATATGCGCATGCTCCCGACTCAGCCATAGCGAGCCAAGGGGTTGTGAGGGGAGGGTCATCTGAAGGGAAGCCTCTGCCGTGGCTGGTGATCGTTCCTCAGCCTGAATTTCCAAAAATATCCAAAAAAGAAATAAAAGGGGCAAGGGGCAGGACCAACTAGTAATGGGACAGGGAGCAACAGCAGAGGACCCAAAGAGCCGCATGCAGCTCCAGAGCCACGGGTTGCCTACACTCGCCTTAGTCTTCGGCTGTAATTACTGTACATATAAATCTGGCTTCATTTAGAGGAAGGAGATGCTATATTTTTGGTGCCAAATGTTTTGGAAGGAATGTTTGATTATATTCTGAGCATCACCTAAAGATAATTTGAAAGATGTAGTTGCATAAAATTGAGCTCTGTAAAATGCTATCTAGCAAATTAAAAGACATAATTGATTATACCATCCTGAAAATTAAATGCTGTTAATTGCCAGTGACAGTATTTATTTGGTGCTACTTTTTACCAGCCAATGTAAGTTTATAAAGCTGACACAAGAGCACACTAAAGTTGCTAAATGATTGTTCTTCCCTATGGAATAATCAGAAGTGATATTTTGGGTGGCGTCTCTTTTTCCTGGAATATCTTCCTGGAAACTGGAAACATTGATCTGGTTATCTTTCCATGTAAGCTGTTAACCTGAGGTTTTATTAATTGTATTTGTCTTTCATGTGGTGCTAAACTGTGTATTGTTTGTAGTTTAACCTGTTTGTCTCTGAGATTATTTTACATAGGGCAATGTAAAAAGTTTTGAATGAATGAGCGAATGAATATTTAAAGAGAGTTAACAAAATTTAGAATGTAAAGAGACCAAGTTTGGTATAGTGGTTAGGACAGGGGTCGGCAACCTTAAACACTCAAAGAGCCACTTGGGCCCCTTTCCCACAGAAAACAAAACAGTCAGAGTCACAAAACCTGGGTGGGCATGGCCAACTCGATGTCACTCACTCCCACCCAGTCACATGAACCCCAGCTGGGCCTACCCAGGTTTTGCGTTTTCTATGGGAAATAGGTAACTCCCTCTCTGTCTCTGTCTCTCTCCCTCCCTCCCTCCCATCTCTTTCTCCCTCTTTCTCCCTCTCTCTGTATCTTTCTCTCTCTCATCTTTATTTTTCTCTATCTCCCTCCCTCTTATCTTTCTCTTATTTGTCTTTCTTTTTCTCTCTATCTCCCTCTTGTCCCTCTCTCATTTCTCTGTCTGTCTCTTTCTTTCTCTGCCCACCTTCTTTTTCTGTGTCTCTCTCTATGTCTGTGAGTGTGTATGTGCGTGTTGCTCTCTCTTGCTTCCTGCCTCTGTGCCTGTTCTCACTGTCAGAAAGCCCTTGCAGCCCTGCAGCCTTGTGTGCTATCTTTAGGTCTGGTCACTGGTTGTTGTTTTTTCTTCCTTTTGGAAAGCCGGGCTGGCAGAACACTGAGAGCAACATGTGGTGGAGGCTTTCCTCCACCTCCACCTCCTCTCGTGCGCACCCTCCCGGCCCCATCACAGCCAGTTTGGGGGGGGCGGGAGAGGGGGAGCAGGAGGGAAGCCTCTGCCACACGTTGTGCTCATTGCTCTGTCAGCCCGGCTTTCCAAAAGGAAGAAAAATAGCAACTGGTGACCAGCCCCAAAGATAGCATGCAGGGCTGCAGAGCTTTCTGACAGTGAGAACAGTCACAGAGGCAAAGAGAGAGTGAGAGAGAGAGAGAGAGAGAGGGAGAGAGGGAGAGAGAGAGAGAGAG
>JANHFT010001694.1:183968-200154 GCA_032467955.1 Pseudoxenodon macrops
GAGTATTAAACCTTCTGTTTCTTTCTTGATGGTTCCCATCTTAAGCCATGCCCATGTAAGGTTGTCATCACATTTTCTTTCAATGTTTTTCAAGTCCATGTAAAGCTTTGATTTTCCATCTATTTAATCTGTCATCCAGCAGTTTTTCCTTATCCAGCCTTTGTTTCTGTTGTTTTTATAATGTTCTCCGTTTTCACAGCCTGCAGCAATTTTTCTGTACTTCGTTCACATAATCATTCAAACTTTGGTTTTCTTCTTCTACAGTTTGATGGATTTGCAATAGCCCTCTGCCTCTTATTTTTCTTGGCAAGTACAACCTGTCGATGTCACTTTGTGGATGTAAAGCATGGTACATATTCAAAAGTTTATGCATTTTCCGATCCACAGTTTCCAGTTCAGCCAAAGTCCAGTTGATGATTCCAGCTGAGTAGCATATCACTTGAACTGCCCATGTATTAATGGTTTTAATTATGTTTCCAGCATTCAGCTTTGATTTTAATATTTTGCGGACCCTCCAGATGTATTCCTTTTGTGTTGACTCTTTGACTCTTCCATTCAAGATGTTATCTACTTCCAATATGCCTAGGTATTTGTAATTGTCATCCTTTGCTAATGCTTTCACTATGCTGCCATTTCCCAGTTCTATTTCTTCTATTTTTTTATTTTTCCTCCCTGCATGGATAATATAGCACATTTTTCAAGTCCAAAGTACATTTTTAAGTCATCCTTGTATAGTACATGGTTTATCTTGCCATGTTGGCTTGAGATTTGGTATCCAGTTTTGTGTTTCGCAGGATTATTATCAGTGGAATTAATGTGATGTTGAACAGTAGTGGTGAAAGTGAGTCGCCCTGAAAGATTCCTCGTCTGATGTTGACTTCACCAATGTTCTCCCCATTTGCTGTTAGAACTGTTTTCCATTTTTGCATATTTGCTTTTAAAAACGTACATATATTTTTGCTGATTTTGAAGTTTTCCAGACATGTTTTGATTTGTGCTTATTGATATTCATTATGTGATTTGAGTTCCCAGGCTAATTTGCAGAGCTTTAAAGCAATTTAGGCTCTTATGGAAAGATAGAAAGTTGGGGACAGATCTTACCCTAGAGGGCAGGATGTTCCCAAGGGAAGGTCCTGTGGTAAAGATGATGCTTCTTCTGGATGCCAACAATCAGAGTTCTTTGACTGACAGGATCCACAGCTGGCCCATATAAAATATACTATTCAGACCACCATTCTTCTGGGTTTCAATAATCTTCAGGATTTTTTTAGGCAGGTGATGCCTTTTTAACCTCTCTTTAGTTTCTTCTTCACTCCCCCCTTGCTTCTAAGAAGTTTTCCCATTAAGTAGCCAAATGCAATGTGTAAGACCTACTGATGACAGTTTCCTCTGTGCAATCAAATTACATGTAATTGAATTATTTCCTATCGATTTCACTGTCACTTTGTCTCACGTCTTAATGATCTACATTTTTGTCATGCCCATGGTCAACACATATGCAGTTAAATGTATACATAGAGGGGCCTACATACTATATGTAGAGCAATATCCCCTCTAACTAATTTAAAGACTCGTTGCTCTAAGGTACAGTTATTTATTTATCTAGAACCAGGATTTCTTTTCCATGGCGTGAATACAAATGGACCCAGTTCTATATGTGGGTAATTTAACTTCCCCATTATTAGAATGACATTTTGCTTGCCTCCCCAATTTCTTTTACCATCTGAAGACCACTCTCAGCATTTTGATCAGATGGCAAAAGTATACCCTTAGATCTAAATTATATTTCTGACCAGATATGGGCACTCACAATGATTCTATGAAAGAATCCATTTTCCTTGGTTTTCTAATTTGTCAGATCTTATACATTCTTTGATATAAAAAGCTCTCCAAGTGTTTCCATCCCAGTCTTTTCTGTAAAGTCTGTATCTAAGGATCACTGATTTCCACTTATCTTCTCTGTTCCACCAGGTTTCTATTATACTCACTCTAATTACTTCATCTTGACTAAAAAAATAAAGAGGTCAAGGCAAACAAGAATTCAATTTATTAGAAAGCTGGGTTGGGTTTACAAAGCAATCCTGAACATTACTTCTATGCTTAAGGTACATATCCTATTCTTCATCCCTCAGTCTAACTGCAAACTGGATTGCCCAAAATTTTGAAATGACAATATGTTCAATAAAACAGTTCTTAATATCAGTTTGGTCCAGATGCTTTCATGGTGTATAGAATACCCAAATTACTACTAATAGTGGAACAATTTAAAATATAAACAATTGAAGAATGTTAATGAAGTAAATGTTAGTTATTTGCATTAAAGGGTTGGAATATTCCATATTAATCAGGATGTTAAAGAAAGGAAAGATGTTTTTGACAATTTTATGATAAAACTAAATCAGCAAAATATTGTTTTTCACCTTTAATGGACGCCCCAGTGAATGGGTTAAACATGAGCTGTCAACCTCATTGTATTGGAAGTATTAAATGAGTGGACATTTACATAATATTGGATTGTTATTCCATTATATGGATTAATTTTTATAAGTTTGTTAATACAGTGTTGCAAAAATTCAACGTGGTTTAAAGATATGAACGTACTTTGATACATATATCATTATATGAAGAATTATGGATTGATCAATAATGGTAGGCGGCAAAAAAGATTATAATGTTAGAAAGAAAGATTTCCAATCTTCAATTGCCAATATGTGCTCACTTTCATCTTAGCAATGCTTTTCTGTCAATGTAATGAAGCAAGTGATCAATATTATTCTGTTGTCAAGGTTTAACAATACGTTTTTAAATTGTACAATTGCAATGTAATTTTTACACTGAATAATGTAACACACACTTCTGTTGTTTTTATTTTGTCTTTGCAGTCTTTTCTTTTTATTATTTATTTCCTTTTTCCTTTCTTTCCTTTCTCGTTCTAGCTCTTCAATTTTAATATGACTTTGCACAAGCGGTATGCTCCTAAATTATGTCTAGGGGGGGGGGAATAGCACAAATCTTGGAAGATAGTCAAATTGCATGATAAACTTTATGCAGGATTCTTACAGGGGGACTCACAAACTTTTTATTGCATTTGTTGTCTGCAGCCTCATGAAAAATCATGGGACATGAAAGGGGTAATAATCTCCAGCCTAGTTCAATACGTGAACTCAAATCACATAGTGAATAATCAGTAAGCACAAATCAAAATAGAAATCTACCGGTTGAATGTCAGTTTCTGTAAAAGCAACACATAGGTATTTTTGTGACCGTACAGTATGTCACACACTTCTCAGAAAAAGATCCTTCACAACTGACAGAATGTGTTTGCCTCAAATGCTGGTGAACTGCACGCAAGTGTTTTTGTTTTTTGTATTGCTTGTATATTTAAACAAGTAGGATTTTATGCTCATCAACACTGATGCAGTTTTACATCCAGGTTAATATCATTTGTATAAATTAATCACGGAACATTGCATGGCGCCTTAAATTATTAGACTACTGGGAGGTCCTAAGTCAATATAGCTCTATCAAATAACTCTTAGAGATCTTAGTCAAGAGCTTCTCTGGGTCCTTCTTAGAGGTTTTTTTTCACAGAACACAGATCACTCATAGCTCTCTGCATGTTACAAAACAAACCAAGAATACATTTTTATTGTTTGGTTCTACCTGTTGATCATCACCCTGAAACGTGAGTTATTAAATTAGATTAAAAGAGTCTCAGGAACCAGTTTTTTATGACATAAACTAGAAGAGAAGAGACAGCATTGTTTTATTATAGAAAGACAGTGCTTACTATATAAAGAGACGGAATGTGGAAGCTTCTTGTGACCTGATGGTTGCATCACATGAAATGCTCTCTATTTAAATACCCCTGGAGTATTCTTGCTCATAATGATTTTCATGAATACATTTAAAATGTGAGATTGTTGGTTCATGCTTGGTTGTTCATCAAAAGATGTGTGAAGCAGCAAAAAGTAGCTTGTAATCATGCATTGCATCAAAAACCCAGGAAGATTATTTGGCTGATCTCTGTAGAATTGGCTTGTATATATTAAACTAAATATCAAGCATAAATCATAGACCGTTTTACTGCTGAAAGAAAGTCTACCCATTTTGTTCCTCTTTCTAAATATGAGAAAATGAGAAAGAAATGTCTGGAACAAGGCTATAACAATCTATGGTCATTCATTCATTCATTCATTCATTCATTCATTCATTCATTCATTCATTATCCTAGCTGCCTATCTGCCAAAAGAACTCCGGGCAATAGGATAAGGATAAAAGCAAAAACCAAATTTACAATTACTTTAAAAAAAAATATTGAACCCCTCCCAAACAAATTTCAGTGTCCACACATCAGATACATTCATATCTGCACCAGAATGTTATTGTCCTTCATCTTTAGACTTTTTCACTTTCAGAAAAGCAAACTTTTGTAGCCACACAAGAAACCCATCAAGAGTTGCTAAGAGTAATGTATTCTCTTGTTTACTACTTTAAGGTGATTCTCAATTTTTCAGAGCACTTAGAGCAAGAATTGCTCTTTATTAGCCACTTTCTTTCTGAAATTCAAATCAGAATCAACCCTTGAATCAACCTTCGCTATTCTTCTGAACTTGTCACATTTTAGTACCCATTCTCTAGAATGTTCTTGCTTTTTTCAATTCTTTCAAAGTATAGAGGGAACAGGACACAACTGTGGAACTTCTAAATCAATCCATAATAAGTAACTAAGTTGAGTTACCGGCATCTCTATAGCATGACTTCTGAAAAGTGAGTGCAAGGAACAATACGTCCCATTCATTTCAACAGAAACACACATTTAATGGAATATTGTCCCCTAAATACACTTGCATAGACAAACTGAGCTATTGTAGCTACCATTTTTTAAAGGTAATAAAGAATCTTGAATGTAGACCCTTGCCTTATTTTTTTTTTCAAACTAGCCCTCCTACTAATAAACTGCACCATAGGAACAAAAGCGCTCCATGTATCAGTGAGTCTCTTTGAGAAAGATCTATGGCTTTAACAAGCAACTGCTATTTCAAACTTCTTCTATTACCAGAGATATGGCAATCACTCTTTGGGTGTTGTATAGAACTTATTCCTCTGTCCTTTTGAATATTTCAGACCACGGGATAGAGGGAAAATGCAAATCTACTTTAGGGAATACATAGCACAGAAAGGGTCTATTAACTTACAAAAGCTAGAATAGAATAGAATAGAATAGAATAGAATAGAATAGAATAGAATAGAATAGAATAGAATAGAATAGAAACAGAGTTGGAAGTGACCTTGGAAGTCTTCTAGTCCAACCCCCTGCTTAGGCAGGAAACCCTACACCTCATCAGACAAATGGTTATCCAACATCTTCTTAAAAACTTCCAATGTTGGAGCATTTACAACTTCTGGAGGCAAATTGTTAGATGTAGTTTGCTTAAGCATACATACATACATACTTTTATTCACATGGCTGCACTACCAGTTGGTCAACTTGGCAAAAGTCTGATTGGAATATGCAGGAATGGTGAAGTCTTTCAAAATGAGCTGCCCTGCAACTTTTGTTTCCAATCCTTGACCTCTTTCTTTCTGTGTCTCTTCAGCCTTTCAGTGACCGTTATATGACTTGCTACACAGCCATTCTTAGCTGTGAATCTGGACTTGGTCTGGTCCAGATGGATTGCTTCCCTGTGAATCTGCTGTGATTCTTATCTCAACGAATAATGTTGGGGAGAAAATTGTTTTGCTTTGGGGGTTGCCTAGTTATCAATTTCTATGCTCCAAGTTTTCTAAATTAGTCCTTCTACACTTTAATGTTCCTTGCACACAGAATTAGATTTACTGAAGGAGAACCAAACTCTGCCCTTTTGTCAAACACCAGAGCAAGAAAGTAGAAGTGAAAAGTCCATTGTCATTATCAGATCTGGAGCTTAATTAACTTCCGACCTGTCAGCTCAAATTTCCAGCTAATTCGTTCTGCATTTCCAAACTTGGATTGGCAGTGCCTTCAACAACTGATAAATAATACCAACTCTGTAATTTAAATCAACTGGGTGATAAACTGTTTCATTATGTCACATTTCGAAAAGCTTTCCCCATTTCAAGTTACATCTGTAGCTTTAGGGAATCTTTAGAACTGTTTTTTTATGACTCAATGTCTGCTCCTTCTGTGGCATGAAAACATGCTAACAAAGACTTTTAGCAAAATCTGTATCACCTACACTAGTGGCCCCCCAACCTTTTGGGCACTAACATTGATTTCATGGAGAAAGGTGTCGACCCTGAAGTGAATCTGGCTGAGGCCATCTTGGAAGCTTCAGGGTTGCCACAAAGCAGAAGGGGAAAATAGCTAGATGGGGTTTTGTGGCCAAAACAAGAACGTTTTCCTGTAGGAACCAAGGACAGGTGGCTGGCCAGAGGAGGGGTGAAGTAACCAAGCAACCGGCCAGCACCTTGAATGGACAGCATAACCAGCAGAAGTGGGTTCTTACCTGTTCTGTCCAGTTCTATAGAACCGGTAGTATCTTGGCGATGGTGTCATAGAGCTGGACCCGTCAGTGTCTCCATGGGTGCCACCATCTTGAATTTTTGCTTCTGTGCATGTGCAGAAGCTAGTTTTCGATTGCTACATGCATGCACGTGACATGCTGACAAAAGGTTTTTCCACGGACTGGAGGGGGCGTTGCTTTGCATGCTGCATGCAGATGGAGCTTCTCTTGTTTGTGCAGCCTGGTTGCTGGCAGGTCACGACCCAGTGCCACAGAGCTGGATTCCTACTGGTTCTATAGAGTAGGTAGTAACTCCACGGTGATGTCACGGAGCCGATTCTGTCAGTGGCTCCGTGGGCGCCGCCATCTTAGATTTTGCTTCTGTGCATGCACAGAAGCTACTTTTTGACTGCCATGCGTGCTCGAGATGCGACCCCGAGCGAACCTGCAGTAAGAAGATTCAGAACCCACCTCTGCAGTGCTAGTCCATGGACTGGGGGTTGGGTACCCCTGACTTACAGGACTAAATAATGTGTGGAATGACAAGAGCTAAAATAGAGACTAAATAAAGGCTGTTTAAACATTTTAGATGGATAAACTTAACAAAAATGGGGACAAGCTGTAGTCTATTAAGTCACTTTTGATCAAGCAATGTTCTTATAGCAGAAACTATTTCACCATTCAATAATCAACTATTTTGCCAACATGCTGCATTGCAGCTAAAAGGACACTGCAGCACATAAGAATGTGTCTGTAAAATATTGTTTAAAGGATTCCGAGATCAAAAGTGCCTGTTCCTTAAATTTGGTCACCAGAATGTAGAAAAGAAATAACTTGAAATTTTGGGCAGTGCAATGATTTTGATGTTTTAGAAGAAACAAAAGATTAACAGTCTCAACTGAAGAAAAAAATGTGCATTTCCTAGATTCCCCCTTTCCCCGATGCCACTTTGAGCTATTGGAACTAGTATTAAGATACACAGGTGGATAAACAGTGTAATTCTTTGATTGAAGAAAAAATGTTTTCTCCTTCATTCCCTTTTACATAAACAACATACCGTAGGATCGAACTAACCTCTAAAATAAATAATCGGCTTCATCTATCAAGATTTACCTCCAGTTATTAAAATCAGCCTTTAGGAACTGTTCAGCTGAAAACATTGTTCTGGTCCTATTTGAAAACATGAATATATAGGATAGTACACTCTGACCTTAGTGTCTTTGTAGCTCAGATCTCAGCAGGTAGATTTTATTTATTTATTTATTTATTTATTTATTAAATTTTTATACCGCCCTTCTCTCGAAAGAATCAGGGCGGTGCACAGCCAGCAATAAAAACACACAATACAAAAGTTAAAAACCAATTAAAAACAAATATTTACAAATCTGGCCCTATTTAAAATCCCTTTTAAAAAAAAAGTTAAAAATCACATTTCTGTCAAGCCAGCCCTGCCCGATGGAATAACAAAGATCATTTCCATACCTCCAAATTATATACATCTTAGGGACCTGATTTTCCTGATCTTGGTATGTTGAAAAAGTAATTGGATTTATACGTGTTCAGCTGTAAACATGGACTAAAAACAACAATGGCTTTTTATATATCCTGCTAAACTCCACTCTGGCTTGACGTTGTGTGTGATGGAGGTTTACCTTCTGAATAGACATAATGGTACATAATGGTAGCTAAAGTGGGGTTGCCCCCCAAAAAAACCACTAGGACTCAACTGGAGCAAAATACAAAAGGCCTTTGGAAGCAAATTCTCTACTAAACTGTAGGAAGAGAAAATGGCTTGATAATCTCTCCAAATCCTTGTAGCAGAAAGCAAATGGGTAAAGACTGTAGTAGCACTATTGAAAAAAATCCAATGGGATCAATATTCCTATTCCTTTTTCCTATTCCTTTTTCTTATTCCTTTCTCCTTTTCCTTCCTTTCGTAGGAAACAAGGAAAACCAGAATTTTTGGAGAAGAGATTGCATAATGAAAGGCAGGATATTCACACACACACACACACACACACACACACACACACACACACAGAACTATAAATAAATGCAGGAACCTCATACTTTCCTCACAAGGATTTCTCTTGTTCTATTGTTTGTTCCTTTGAAATAATTCTTAAGACAAGCTTTCTTTCATCAAACTGAATGAAAGCTGGCAGCAAAACATGCAGGAAAATGTTTCAATCTAGAACAGATAATACATGGAGAAGGAAACCCTACATAACCTCTTCCCTATGTAACCTCTTCAAAAATCAGTAGTGTGTGCAGTCTTCCATAATCATGGAGCTAATTCCTTTTTGGACCATGGGTCCACAACCACCTGATGTAGCCATGGAACGACATAGGGCAGCAGAGTCTAGATGTCAAGACGGATTCACACTTTCACCTACATTTCGTCTTCACTCACAGCTTGACAAAAACAGGGAGGGGTGGTTGGAATGCAAGGGAGAGATAATGGTATTCAAGCATCCATTGGCACCATGGGACATTACTGACATCCCCAGGACACACTGAGCATAACAAAATGAACATGTGTGATTGGTGGACATTTTGGACCATGGGTGGCCCATAGGGAAAAGGGGGAATTAACTAAGCTTGCTTTTAAGTGGGAAACCCCAAAGCTGGTTTTGCTTCTTCTGTGCCAATGTGGTTTATTCAGTAAAGTTTATGCTCTTGGTAAAAATGATGTCCCGGGAGTTTCTTTTTCTTAGAATTGCCAACTGGACAGTTGACACTAGGAATGTAGAAAAAGAGAGACCAGTTACTTGAGGTTGGTGGGACAACATACATGGATGATCTTCTTCTGCTTCTTTACAAAAGCATGGAAAGCAGTCTGGAGGATGGAGAGTTGATGGGCAGAATGGGTTAGGTGACTGGAGACAATCAGTGAAGAAGATACCAGAAAGAAAAACAAAGCACCTTTGCCAGAACCTAGTGATGAATAATAGCAGCCATAGAATGTTCCCAGTCAACTTTAAGATCTTAAGGTTCACTTAGTCCTGCGACAGGAAGTTTTACACAAAGCAAAGAATGTTCTTTTGCTACAGGTTTCCTTTCACTATTTGGCTATTTCCCCATGTCTCATTAGATGTTTGTTTAGCTGCACCATCCTAGTAGGCAGACAAAACCAATGAAGGCAACTTTTGTTGTTGTTGTTTTCTTGCCTTTCAATAAAAACTGTCAGATGGAGTTGCCTATTTGGTAACACCTATCAGTTTGCTTCTGCCCTTTCCCAAGTTTGGGGGGGGAAAGTTGGAGGTGTTTTACACATGGATTTATAACTCTTGTTATTCAGTTTTATACCAGTATGTTGTGACTCTCTTCTAATCATGTTTCTCTCGGTGGCAAATTTTGCAAATTTAGTTTTGCAAATACAGTACAAAAAAATGAAGCCAGAGAGGGGTGCGAAGTCAACTGGCACGATTGCCAATCATCAGAAAGGTTTGAGCATTTATAATAGGGAAAAAGACAACTGAACCCAAACTGCTTTCTTTCCTTTCTCCACTTTCACTCCTGCTAATCAGAGCTTTTCAATAATATTGACCTTCTGTACCTCTCCCGCCAATTTATTTCCTTACAAAAGAAGTATTTGTTTGTCTATTTCCTGGAGTGCAGTTCTCAAGATGCTACAGGATTTGTTCAGAAGTACGTCAGCTCATTTTATTGCTTCAGGAGAGTGGAAGAGATCATTCCTGATCTGGGGGAAAAAAGATCAGTAGGAGGAGACCTATCCCTAAGAATTCCTCTATAATTGAACAGAAAGATGGGAAGCTAGAAAGAAGGGAGTACAGTGGAGAATGCAGTAAAGGGTCTAGGACAACTCACCAAGGCTAACTCACTGTGGCCAACTTGCCATGGCCAAGGATGCAAAAGGAGGGACAAATTGAAATGTGAATGACAAAAATTAAAATTATTTTAAAAATTATTTTAAATACTTAAATTGAATTGTTGAATTGTCCAGCAGTGAGTTGTCCCACGATGAGTTGGCCTCAATGAGTTGTTCTGCTGCAAGTTGGCAGTAGTAAGTTGGCCATGGTGAGTTGGTCTATTCCATGCAGTGAAAACCAGCATCTTCACCATTCTTACTCTGTTAGGCAACTTAGACAAATCTGAAAAATCCATGAGCATCTCACTATTTTTTTCCCTTCTCCTCACTGAAATAAAATTGAAAGTGATGTATACTGCCCTGAGACTAATTACATTGATTAAAATGGTTGGCATAGCCAAGAACAGCGATAAGAATGTTCTGCTTGTTGTCCTTTCATTGATTTATAGACAAATTGAAGCAGTGATGCCATCAGATGAAGTTCTGGGAATAGAAATCTAAAGTGTCCTTCAGCTGAATGAAAGGTTGCTGTCCTACTTATCACATGAGAGAATGATGGACATATGGATGGAAATAAATATTAAGATATAAACATGATATTGCAAGTGCAGAAACATATGATGCCCCACCTATTCATCTGAAGAGGACCATGACATAATACCATACAATCTGCAGTCTTGTTTAAGGATGAGAAACCCACAATTATTAATTACAGGTAGCCCTCCAATATAACCTCACAGTAATTGAGGAAAGAGTTAGCTCTTTACAGCCTTCTGAAGGTTGAAAGCATGGGGCCTACCAGATCTCAAAATATCAGCCATCAGTTTTTCTCCAAATAAATGATTAAGATAAATAGTGACAATCCCCTGCACAAAACATCTCTGAGGAACATCAAATGAGGCTCGGAGGAGGTTTGGCCTCACTTCCCAACCTTCCAGTCCAAGCTTGGGATGAGGGGCTTCCCCTTCTACTTAGGACTGGAAGACTAGATGAAGGCAATCAACCTTGGTTGAAAGTGTGATTTTCCAGTTATCAGCATCTTTCTGTCCCCTTGGAAGTGAAAGATGCCCTAATTATATGACAAAATTATAAGACAAATTACTATTTGGATGCATCTGGCTCTAGACATTACATCCCCATGATCAATTACTCCTTTGCTTTGTGATTGAGCAATATCCTTATGTTTTCCTTATGGGAAACCATGATTGTGCAGAAGATCCATAGCATTTCCATGGAGAACTGGAAAACCTAAGTTGAATTAAGAGAGGGATACAATCAAGATCAAGTGAGGTACTAATGCCACTCTATAAAGCCCTAGTAAGACCACATCTAGAATACTGCATCCAGTTTTGGTCACCACCCTATAAAAAAGATGTTGAGACTCTACAAGAAGATAGCAACCAGGATGATTAGGGGACAAGTGGGAAGAATGGTTGCAGGAACTGGGCATGGCTAGTCTAGTGAAGAGAAGGACCATGATAGCAGTGTTCCAATATTTGAGGGGCTGCCACAGAGAGGAGGGGGTGGTCAAGTTGTTTTCCAAAGCACCTGAAGGCCAGTCAAGGAATAATGAATGGAAACTGATCAAGGAGAGATTCAATCTAGAAAGAAGGAAGAACTTTCTGACAGTGAGAACAATCAACCAATAGAAAAGCTTGTCTTCGGAAGTTGTGGGAGCTTTATCACTTGAGACTTTCAAGAAGAGATTGAACTGCCATTTGTCAGAAATGGTGTAGGGTCTCCGGCTTGTGCAGGGAGCTGGACTAGATGACCTATAAGGTCCCTTCCATCTCTGTTAATCTGTTAAAGACCTTCCATCTGAAATCCTGGAGAGTCCCTCCAAGTCCAGGTCAACAGGATAATACAACATGAATTACTATAATTATGTAAGACACTTGAAATGACTTGCAACTTACAAGCTTATTAAAGTTTCACAACCAATAGAGGAGACAACAATTGGTTTGTGGAATAGAAATCTAACTCTAGTTCTGGGAAGGCCTTCCCATAATAACATTGTGTTGCATCAAGCTTGAATCATATGGGCCCATTAAAAGCCTATGCATATTACTTATTCGCATCAATTAATAATGAAATGCATCTTCTTCTGAAGAAAGGAAGGAGTCTTACTGATGAAATATCAGCCCTAGGTACATTTTCCTTCCAAACAAATGGTCAGCTTCCAAAAAGATATATTAGGTAGAAACCAGGAATATTGGTTAAAAAATAACATTCTAAGGGTAATATATGAGATCCCTAGGCTCAGAAATTTAACTGGTCCAGCTTCTGCCTTGTTGTCATTCTGGCCTCATCGGAATTATAAGCCATCAAGAGTAAAATCTGACATTTAAGAAAGGCTGAGGAAAGCAGCTGGCCATGCAATATTCCATTAACTTTCTATTAAATAAATGTCAAACTATCTTGTCTCCAAAGAAAGACATGACTTCATTCGTTGAAAGTCCAAGAAATATCCAGATGTCTAAAGCCCAGGTGGGAAGGCTAGACTGTCAATGGATTTCTATCGTAGAATTGTGACCAAGAACCACTTTCTTGGGGTTGGAAGCCACCAATCATCACTGTTATGGCACCACATCTCTATTGGATTAACCCCATCCTCTGGTGACACGTTCAATTTGGTTATGAAAGTGCCAAGCAAGTCTGCATCAAACCTGGTGCTTCAGGTTCATATCAGCTTGCCTTGTTCCTCTCCCACCAAAAAGAAAATAATTAAGGCAATGGCGATGAAAACACCCCAATTTCCATGAAGTTGTGGCATTAAATCTGCTGATGCTAACTATGACTGTAAGTATCATTCTGAATGGTACTTTAATTAAAAACTTAATTCTGGCCAGATTTTATGAAGTTCCAGCCAAGCTTCTTTTTAAAAAAAAAGAGATGTCTTGAATTTAGGACTGTGGTCCCTAGAAGCTTTACTTTGGAAGCTTCTTTCTAATTATTTTACAGTGGGAACACACTTTCTGCCTGTTCTCAAAGGCCCCTCTTCTATTACAAGAACTAGCTTTTAATGTAATAGATATGGAGGAGAAGATGGTTTATGTCTAGACTGTCCTCAAATCACATTATATTCTATCTCTGGATTCTAACCAGGAGAAGCTGGATCAGAGACAAATAGTGAACAACATTCTCATTTCCATTCAATCATGAATTTAGTGCCTCCCTCTGCACCATGGAATGGATGGCAACTACTGAACTATGGGGACAGTGCAAAGAAATTGTCAGGACCAAGCCCAGGGATGAGACAGTGAAATGCAATCATGTCCAGTCCTTCAGTCTTTAGGGATGAAGGCTAAAGTAAAGCAAAACATTGGTTAAATCAGTTTGCCCCATTTTATGACATTTCTTGCCAAGTTGTTGAAAGTTGTTGAAGTGTAGAAGTGTAAAAAAAAAAGGGGGTCATAAGTCACTTTTTTCAGTGCCACAACTTTGAACGGTCACTAAATAAACTGTTGTTGTAAGTCTGGGACTATCTGTATAAATAAGTAACTTTGAAAATCTATGTGGAGCCATTGAGAACTACAAACATAGGCTGTTTTTAGATGGACCTCCTTGATTTCACAAGATTGCAATGGACTCGCGCAACCGAGAAGCCATCCTTGAATTCGATTGGGGCAATGAAAAGAGTTGCGGATTGCAGGAGCTATTGGGCTCTTTTAAGTAGTTGGTTTTTTTAAAAAAATCAGAGCAACTTGGCCTATCCAATTATGGGAGAGAGCATAATGTTTCCGTATTGGGCTATTAATTCTTCACTCTTCACTGAGTGTAAATCCAGCCATTTTATCAATGATCAACCACAGGCATTTTCAACCTGATTCCAATTCTGGCTTGCTTATCCTACACTTTATATACGGTATATTTCCTAGTTTCTCCTTGTTTTTGTAATGTCCCGAGTGATCCCAAATATATGGTAGATTTTACAAAAAGCTCTGATTAACAAAATTCTGAACTCTGAAAAACAACATGAATAAAAGTAAAGGAAGGAGGAGGCTGCACTAGCGGAAAAAATAAAACCTACTCCTCTCATTTAAAAAATGACAAGTATATTTCATTTCTGCCATAATGAACAGTGAACTCCAGATTTCTTACTATGGTGTTTTGTTAAAAAAAAAAAAAAAAAGCTTTTTGGGGGCTTGTTTTAGGAGCATTGCGTTATATTATCAAAAGACAAAGTGGCAACAGCATGCTTTCAAACAGTACTTTCTTTACTCCTTGCTTTAAAAAAAAGTATTTACTTTGAACATATGTTGCACGTAGCTTCTGAAGGCTATGAAGAGCTACATGACAAAAATAATGAAAGTCAGAATTGGGTTGTGTGAGGATAAAAACAGACTCAATGTGCTTCTTTGGCCCCTTAATCCACCTTCTCAAAGGAAAAAAAATAGGCAAAAAAACTCCACTTACAAGGCTGAAGGTGAGAAGATAGATAGAAGCTGGTTCCATTGCATCCTAACCTTCTCAGATACAAGTCCCAGGAGCTGATATTGCTAATTCCCTTTCCCATTGCAATTAATGAAGGGAATAGAAATAGTACAGAGGTGGGATTCAGATGGCTTGGACAAACCAGTAGTAGTGACCTGCGGCTGGTCACCCGATCTGACACTATGCTGTCCTATTTAGCCACCTTTTCTAAGCTGCACGCATGCGTGCAAGCTGCATGTGTGAGCAAAGCACATGCACGGAAGGCCATGTGCATGCGCAGAAGGCACGCACACTCACATTTTTGTTGCTGGGCAAACCAGTAAGTAAATTATGTGAATCCCACCTCTATTCAAGTAGGCAATTAAATTATTTGACATGTACCTTTCTACAATGGGCATCCCAAGCTGGAGAGCTGAAGCTAAAATGATGATATTCCTCTGTTCTTAACCAGCCTACTGAACTTTCTTTGGGACCAGGCTAGCCACAGAGGGGGGTGTTTTATTGCTCTAAGCCCCTCCTGAGTATGCTGATAAGAGGAGCAGATTTGTTTAGCAAAAATCCTTGGAGAGTGAGAGAGAGGCCAGCTCCAATTTCAGTGAGATCAAAATGCTGTAATCTGCTACAACAGACTCTGTCGAAAAGAATAGTGTTTAGCCTCGGCTGTTAGTCACCACTCAAAAATTCATAGCAGAAACTATATTTTGATAAAAATGCATATTGAAACAAAAGCATATTTTGATTAAAGCTGTGTACAAATATGGATATATTAGGTAGCGTGCCCAACAAAGGGTCAATGCTGGTTCAGACTTTCTGCCTTGCATCTATCCAGATCTTTGATACTGCACAGCTAGATAAAAAGGATAACAGATAACATCATAAGTGAGTTGGAAGAGACCTTGGAGTTCTTCTAATCCAACCCCTGCTCAAGCAGGAGAGACCCTATACCATTTCAGACAAATGGCTTTCCAATTTCTTCTTAAAATTATCCAGCGATGGAACACCCACAACTTCTGCAGGCACCCATTCAGATGAAACTAATGAAATAGTTGATGATGTTCTTCTATCAACATGAGAATGCAGATCCTTCTTATATTCTATACTTGTTTCCCCACTTCTCCCATGATTTAATAGACACCTTGCGTGTTTTTCCCCCCAATCTGGGCCAGTAATAAAAATATTCCTGATATAACCAGCATCTCTGCTCTATGAAATTCTAGCTGTTGATATATAATTCTCACCTAATTGTATAGGTGTTATTGTATATTCGCAAGTTATTGTATATTCGCAAGTTCCGACCAAGAACTTGCGAATATACAATAACAATAAACCTTGGTTCACAGCTAAACTTAAGCAACTACGTCGTTCCAAAGAGGAAGCCTACAGAAAAGGTGATAGAATGCTGTACAATCAGGCCAGAAACATATTAACAAGGGAG
>JANHFT010001694.1:200254-211803 GCA_032467955.1 Pseudoxenodon macrops
ATTTAAAATGTTTAGTCAGATATAAATCCTTCAGGGCACCCACTGTTTTTAATTGCCAATGTGTCCATTTATTCCAACCTCTGTTTTCTTTCTTTTAACTAGATATCAATCCAAGACAGAATTCCCTACTTGTGACACAATTGCTAATTTTGCCTAGATTATTTTAGGAAGAGCCATGCCAAGAAGATACTTTGAAAGTTTAGAAAATAAGGCAAATTTGATCCATAACATTCATTGATATTCCCCAAAAGAATTCTAAAGCTTAGTGGGATAGGAAACCAGTCTTTTCTTTTCAGGAAAATTTGTCAAACATGCTTGATAATTCTAGCTGTAATAATGCTTCCTTCAATTCATCTATACATACATGGAGCTCTAATTTTCTTTATCTCTTTAAGTCAGTTGTAATACTGACTATTTTTAGACAATTATATTTTCTGTTTTCACAGCCCAGTCCTATGGAGGGGATACAGATTTCTGTTCAAAGAAAGAAAAATGAAATTCACGGATGAAATTGAATGGAGACCATTTGAGACCAGTCATTTGCTTACATTCAATATATCAATGGGTGTAGAACATCATAGTCCATCCCTTGCAATTACTTCAGTCAAGACTTCCTTTTCTGCAAAGGAAGCCTGTTTCATTGAAGCAGTATAATTTTACAGATGGGATCATATGGGTGATAATTGTGTGTGTGTGTATGTATGCGCGCGCGTGCACACACACACACATACACAGTTGAGTTCTAGATAGCAAAGACATTTGTTTGCTCTACAAATTGGATCTACAAAATGTGAATATGTCTATATGTCTCTATCAAATTCTCCTCTTCAAGGAGACATTCACTAAATGTAAGTGAAGGAGTGGTAGAATCTGGGGGCAGAATTAAATGAGGCATCAGCCTAGAATCCCTACCTAGCCACAAGCAAGCTATGTCCAATCCCTCTTGAATTTTGTTTACCTTTTAACTAATTCCTACCAAATGCTATCGGTTGACAATATTCCTGTGCATGTGTAGCAAAAAATCAATTTAATTGGACCTGACCTTTCTTCCTGACACTAAGAGTATACATAACTCCATTCCCAGTTCAATCCATTATTTTCCTCCTCCCAGCCACTCAAATTTCTGTACTCGCAGGGCTTTTTTATTTATTAAATGTTATGCCTCCCATCTCCCCTACAAGGTAACTCAGGGTGGACTTTTAAGGACATCTTATTAGATTCCTCTTCCAAACATATGTGTTTCTGAATGTCCTTTGCGGTTTTGATGAGCCAGGAACTGGTGGCACAAGGACTGACACTCAGAAAATTAAATAGCAATAGCACTTATAAACTGCTTCAAAGTGCTTCTACAACCCTGTCTAAGCGGTTTACAGTCAGTATATTGCCACCCCCAACAATCTGGGTCCTCATTTTACCCACCTTGGAAGGATGGAAGGATGGACCAGCTCAACCTTCAATCGAACTGCTGGCAGTCAGCAGAATTAGACTGCAATACTGCATTCTAACCACTACACCACCGCAGCTCTTAAAGTAAATAAAATGATTAGAGTAGCAATTCTAGCTGACAAGGCTGATGAGGCATACATTATAGCAGCTCTGCCCTTATTAAACACACAAGGTAGCCAAAATTTCTATCGGAGCAGCAAGGTGAGGTAACAGGTTATTCAAGGAGGCCAGTGATAGTCTGAATTGAAAGAGAAACTGGGGCAGGTAAAGAAGCTCCAAAAAGACATGTGAATCATGCTCATACCCAGTTGATACATATTTCACTGCAATCATTTCAATTCTGAATTTACATATTACATTTATTACTTTAGCTGTATAGAGATAGCTTTGGCTATTTCTTTCTTACTTCATTTAATTGTCTTTCCTTCTTCATTGTGCGACCCTATCTTTTTTCTTTATTGCTTTAATTTAAAAACAGAGTGTTACCTTTAACCACAAATCTGGCTGGAGAGTAAGGAAATGCAAATGAACTAGTAAAATTTCAGAACAAATCAACTTCAACAAGCAGGTATTTCTGCTTCATTTGCATTTCCTTTCTCTCCAGTCAAATTTGTGTTCAAAGGTAGTGCACTGCTTTTAAATTAAAACAATAAAGAATTGGTTTGTTTAAAAAATGCATTTGCACAATGAAAAAAGAAAGCCTATTTAAATAAAGTAAGAAAATTAGGTAAGAGTGAAATTGCTTCTTGAAGCATCTGGTTTTGGCTCACAATTGAATAGTCAACTTATACGAAGTTTTCATTTCTTCATTTTTCATTCCAGTGACTGCGTTAATTAACAATAATGGTGTCTATTCAACCTTTTGTTGATTTTTTAAAAAGAATTATATGTGAAATTTTGAGTCATCTTTCTACAATACCATAAAGTATTACATAAAGTGTGTGTGTGTGGGAAATAAAAAGTAAAGAAAAATTAAATTTTAAAGAAGTCTTGTATGAGGGCTACTCAACACGTATGCAATCATATCAACTATGGGTCCAAGAAGTAACCCAACCTCCCTCCTCATACTTTCTCAGTAGAAAGATGATCTACTCAAAAGGAATGAATTATAGAACAAGAAGCTCATCAGATTACAATAATTTCTACCTCCCTATACAAAATATACTTGGTGTGTCTGCCCTGAGTGAAGAATTTTAGTAACAAGTACTTTAAGAAGAAACCTTTTCAAGAGAGGAGCATCTATTTCTCTGCCTGATTTGATTAGAAGTTCAGATACTCCAAGCTTCCAAAGTGGTTTATCCTGCCATCTAGCAGGGATTTCAAGTATTGTATTTGCTCACAATGAATAAGCTCAAACAATAAACATTCATGAAGGGGAGATCAAAACATTGCTAAAAAATGCTTTAAAAAAAGAGGTCCAACATGGCCATGTTATCTCTTTATACAAACCTGTTTTCATCTGATTTACAATAAGCATCATGAACCATTTAAAATCAGTGCCACAAAATGTGCACTAAAAGACAGGTGTGTAAAGTGGATTAAGTCCAGCCATTAAAATATAATATTAAAACTTCAGCTTCTCTCTTTCAATCGGAAGTGAAATAAAATTGGTCTAGAAAAGAAAACAAGAGTTAGGGGGGAAACTCAAAACCTTCTTTGACAGAAGGTTTGCTCCATAAATGCTCCATCAATATAAACATAAACTCCTGAAAAGGCCTTGTGCTTTATGTCTTTTTAATTGGCTGGTGTAAAGAATGTCTTATCAGCACATTTCTTTTATGGGTGAAGACAGATCTCTCGGCAAACTGGTGTGTCAAGACAATAGCATCCCTACGTTGTGGGAACCATCTCAAACCTCTACCTCTTGCTTTGCTATCTTATCCTATGGCTTTCAGAGAAAACTACAATATAATTCCCTAATCCAGAAATTAGGTCCATTCAGAAATGCATATGCCACTTTTTCTTTATTTATACAATGAAAAGATAACATCATTGCAAAGTCCACACACACACACACACACAAATGCACCAAGAGAGAAAAGTAATGCAGAAAGTATATTCTACCAGACTTAAAATTCAGGTTACCATAAGCTCTAGGGTCAGTTAGGATGATCCACATTCATTTCTTCCTGTTGCTATCTTCTGCCCCTTTAGTTTCTTGTGCCGAGCTGATAATACCTTACAGAACGATTTCGTGCCATGGAGTCTGCAGTCCCATACATCAGAGAAGGTGGGCATGTTTTTAGTTGCCACTTATCTATCTCTCCAGCCAGATGTATTCCTAATGCCCCTTGGCAGCGGATGTGCTCTGTAATTGTAGTAGCCTCAAGCATCAAATGTACAGTATAATATAAATACCTATTCACAAATAAGCTCCACTTAATGCAACACAATTTATTCCCAACTCTGGCCTTACCGTGCCAGCAAAGAGTGCCCGATTGCCTATCATTTAATGTATATCAGAGTTATATTTTTGTGCTATAAGAGAGAAATAGCAGCTGAATGGCTCACTTCAGAGACAAAAATGCCTTGAACTGGCCCTCTATATTTTCTCCAGTTTTAATCAATCCTTCTCAGTCAACTTTATAATCTTTCCTGACTAAAAGATCCTCCTCCTCCTCTTCTAGTTTGCATTACTCTAAATTTAAATAGCAACTACTGAGATAACATTGTTCCAGGGTCAATATTGCTGCAAATAAATTCTGGAATTCTAACTGTCTGGCAATTCTGAATAAAGTCAAGCTCATAAGCAGGCTTGTCATTGTTTCTAGGTAATGACAAAAATCACATTCTGAAACACACATCAAAGAACTCGGTAGATTTAATTTGCTTTGTTTTGTATTAATGTGTTTGTGCAGTGACCAAGTCCAACTCCTTTGAAATTAGCTTATTTAAAATTGCCAAACAAATCAGTGGAAGCCAACCCTGTTATTATAACCTCAGCCTGATCCAAAGAGGGGAAATGCACTTTTATTCACAAAGCATTTCCAGCCTGTGTGGTGAACATTGCCTCTCTTGTCCTTTATATTGATTCCCTGATTTATTTCACCAATTGCAGAATATTTTGCAGGCTAAATTTGTAGAAAGCATATTTTGAAGCATTTTCTGAGAGCCAGTTTGGCGTAGAGGTTAAAGCACCAAATTAGAAAACAGGAAACTGCTATAACAACTTGTATTTCATCACTTTAATATAATATAACAGATATTTTTGAAAAGGGACAATCTAGGAGAAATGAAATCTAAACACATTACAAGGTATAATTTTAAATAATGCATTGATGACTTTAGTCAAAACATTACTGGTTTCCCAATGCAGTGAGCAGTTTTCATGTTGATTCCCAATGGGTTTTTGTACTGCAAAATTAACAAAATTAAATATAGTGCATGTGTATATTTCTAACCATTGGTTGTCCATGTCTACAAGCAGGATGACTTTGAAGTAATTCACATTTCTATATTTAAAATAGGTGGCAATTTGATTTGAGTTAAGATCATAGAAACTTGATATCTACGGCTTCTCCCTCCCTATCCTCAACCTACCCCATTCCTCCCCATTCCTTTATATTAAGGATTGAAAAATCAGTTTATAATGCATATACTGCCAAAATAGATGGTATTGTGACACAGTGACAACTGAACTCAACAGTGTCACTTTCTAGTCAAAACATTATCACTCAAAAAAATTATTTAGAAAGATGTAGTGAAAAGGAGATATATATTGAGAATTAATGTGATAGAAAAGCATCTATGATAGATAAATGCATTGCTTAAAATGCACATTTTGGGAAGAAACTGTATCAAATTTTTAATCTTTAGGAAAATGTCATAAAATAAATTGAGATGATTCATATATTTTTTTAAATAATTAACTGGGATAATATGGGAAATCTAACACCAATATCAACCAGATATAGATAAATATATATTGTATGCTAGTATATTCCCTAGACTGCCAGATATAGACCCATAAATTATGTCACTGGCTTTAGGATAAGGTCATGAGTTGGATTCAATCATGATTAGAACATATTATTTCATGTTTTATTGAACTCAGAGGGGTTACTGCAAGTATACTGTAACTAATTAACTCAATCCAATATATAAAAATGACATTTCTCATACGATCCGATGTTCCTAGTGAAATCCAAGCAAGGTTGTTAGCCTCAGAAGAAATTCACAGGAGGACAAAAAAGACTTTAAAAAAAACCCTAATTGTTTCAGAAAAGTGTAGAGAAGAAAATGTGATGAAAAAAGAAATAATGAATAATTTTAAAAGCAATCTTCAGCACCAACGGCTATAAATTTCTAGATACCAAATAATAAAATCAAGGCACAACATATTAAGAAGGACATGCTATGAATATCTTCAGCAATTTGCTGTATTTGTCACAAAGATGAAAACAATACTACAGTTTTTAAACAGCATACTTTTTAAAAAAAAAAACACGCTTCACCCCTTTTGTATGAGAGTACAATGTCACAATCCATGTATAAAGGGAGCAGTGCCTTGACATTGCTTTTGTCATCATCATCCTTCCTTATCAGTCTCCTCCCCATCCACAACAGATACTATTGGATATGCACAATTCTGACAGAATTATTATACTGAGTTTTTTTCAAAATAAATTCAGTTTCTGGAACAGGCTTCTTTTCAAGGAGAATACTTTATCAAGCTTCCTTAAGAAAGTGCAAGAGATCTGTGCTGCTTCAGGGGAGACTGAATTATAGTTCGCAGAAATCCCAACCAGTATTAATTAGAAAGGCTGGGAGATGTAGTTAAGTGACACACCTGGAGGACATAAGTTCCCCATCTCTACTATTCCATTATTATCCTATTCTCTTTCAGGCTGGCACTCCTACTTAGAGACGTTGTATAATTTCCAATGCAGTTTTCCTTTCTTGCCCATTGAATGTGTGTTTATGTTCTTCAAGTTTCAAATGTTGTTGATAGGGCATGTCAAAATTTTCAACTTTCAATTTCCAAACATTAGGGGTGCTCAAAAGCTGTGACATGCCTTCGGGGTTGTAAAGATATTTTGGTTACTTTAATACAATTAAGACGTGCTCGGTAAGCAACTACACAAATAGCAACACTTTTAAACATTGTGTCTGTTTCATTTGATGCACATAGGAAGAACTTGGACTCATCTTTAATATCTCAGATTGCATAACCACAATGAATGATTTCTCATTCTGGGAAGACACATTTCTTTTTGAATGCCAATAAATAAACTCTCAAGTAAGAGCAAGAGTTACCTAAGAAGGGGTAGACTCCCTTTCACTGCCTGTGTTCAAAAATGGAGAGTCATCTGTCAAATTTCCTCTATTTGAGATTCTATGGAGGAGGAGACTCCATTCATGGTCTAAATAGATCTACAATTAGGAGTGTGAAAATCCACATCAGAAACATTTTTTATTTGGAGGTTCATCCCATGTTTTTTTAATCTAAGCAGTCTTCGCAATAGGCGCACTTGAAATTTCAGCAGTGAAAATAACGTCGGCATAAAACATGAAATATTGCCACGTTCAGTGATGCAATTGCTATATTCCACACATCAAACGAAAGAAAAAGATTTATGGGCAATATGGGCATATATTTTCCAGAAAAAAGAATAGGGAATTTAATGGAATCCACTTCCTTACCTCCTTGTTAATTCTCAGGCCAAGCCACCAAACAGGAAACTGATTTCTGGTGTGCCTGCTTATATCTGCAATGACCAAATCCAATGAAGTATTTATGCTAAAGGGGAACCATGCAGGGAAAAGAGCCTCCTGGGTCTTTTGTTAGTCCATTCCTATGGCTGCTGCTCTACCCATAAAAAAGCTGAATCATGTTATGTACTTCCAAGAATGAAGTCCTTTGGACGGAATTCGAATGAAATGAGATTTCTGCACCTAACCAGAGATAGAGCCGCAGTCAAACAAAATGGAAAATAAATATTGTTTTCTTTTATTTCAAGGAGCTCACTCTTCATTTAATTCATTTGCAAAATAAGGGGGGGGGAAGTACTTATTTTCCTCGTACATAAGGCAGAATTAAATTGAATAGAAATGAGGCTGATGAAGTAAATAGCTTCTTAATGTGTTTATATTGCAAATTGTATCCACACAGCATAACATAAACAACGACCCTACCACTAACGGGATAAATCTTGAGGTGGAACAAAAATCAAAGCCAACATGACTTGCAAACTATCTGAACGACGGTCTGCGTCTTTCAACTCAAGGCTTAATAGGATTTGGAAATGCCGATCAATGGAGGAGCATTTTAAGATATGCTCTATAATGTACTGGATGAGGTGAAGGAGAATGAGTCCACCATAAAGACGTTCAGAATAGCAATGTCATCCAGCCGTTTTTCCCAACTGCACTTTCTTATTCAGTCTCTGGAAACATTCCCTTGTTTTCCTCATGGCCACAGATGTAATAGGACAACCATTAAAAAAATTAGACAGTGGCCAAAACAGTTCACAAAAGCTACACTCACGAACAAGATGCATTGGATTTCTTATTGCAACGTTCCATGTCCCTGTATCCCTGTTACCAAAATTCCTGGTGATATATTATACTGCAACTAGCAAATAACTTGAAAGTAGTTTGATTAATATGAATTTTCCTTAAGAACCTGGAGAAATTTTGAGCTGGTTGAATGAGCTAAAAACGTGTGTCAAAGCCAGAGACCTTTAATTCTTTGTAGGTTTGCTGATATCCCATCCCTTGAATGAAAGCAACGACACTTTAACTTACTTAAACATATTCAATCTCATCCAGCAAAATTTTCCTCTCCTATAATAAATTGGACAGTTATTTGATTCATTAGGAAGAATCACTGGTGAACCCATAGTAGAAGAAATATGTATTTCTGCATTCAGGACAGATCATTCAGAACCCACCATAGACTTGAGACAGTTCTCACTCCTGCCCCCTACTGGATTGAAAATTCATTAATGTAATAATGCTTCATCTAAAACAAACGATCAATGGGATGCTTGAGGTGTACACAACGTATTGGGAGAGGGGAATGTAAAAGGGGGAATGTAAATTATTTGTACATTCCATTTAGTAGCCCAGTGATGCAGACCAAGGTTCTTTTCGCCAAAGCTGTCAATAGGAAATCTGCATTGTTCACAATGAAAACTTCACTGCAGAGGAAAAGTCATGAATTCAGGTCATGCGCAACAGCACCCACCACATCAACTGGGCTTTTATCATACACTCCATGTTGAATGGTTTACAATTCCTTCTACCCATTAAGCAATTACTCAATAGCACAATTTAGTTCTTACCTCCTAAAGCTTGTTTCATTACAAATTCCATGATGATGGCTTTAGATTCCTTCCCACCAGAGCAGTTCTCACATGCAAGTCAGGTGGAGACAAATTCCTGAGGTTCAGCCTGCAGCTAAATTCACAAAGCAAGAGGAGGGGAAAAAAACATTAGGGTGGGCTATAGCTCTCTTCTCTTAGTTCCTTCTGCAGTGGATCTACTTGTCTTTTAAGAAATCTGCTAGGTCGAAAACGCTTGGTGTACATGCATACAGAAAATGCACACAGCATGTCTCACACCGAAGTTACTTGCTCGTGCTTTGGATAGCTAGAAAGTATAACATAATCTGTGAAATGCACTTTAGGAAGGCTGATAAAGGATATAGTGTTGGGCTGCTAAGTTATCATGGGAAAGCCTGAATTTATAGGGAGTAAAGTCTGAAATTTAGCCTGAATCAAATTAATATTTTCTCTGAATTTTGTAAAATAATAATCATAATAAAATAAATCCCAGTAGAATTTAATTTTCAAACAAATGACAGATGAACATAGCCATTTTCTGAGTCTTAATCTGTTTTCCAAAATGACTATTGAATGGGATTTTCTAGAGTTGGTTTTCCCCCCTTTTTTTAGATTGCACCATTATAAGGAGATCTAAAGTTCAATGCAAAAATCATAGGGTTTGGTCCTTTCCTATCTGACACAAAGTTAAACTTCAGTAATCCTTAGGGGTTGCATTAAAAAAAATGTCCAGAATTGGTGAACTAATAGCTCTTCAAAACAGAGGCAGTGCTGGGGGGCATTTGAAGGTTGAAGTACTTATGCTCTTGGAATACTCAGCAGCCGCCTTCTCTGCTGGTAGCTTCTAATGGCCAGCCTCATCTGCATCACTCGCTAGGACAATTATGCTAGTCAGATTAAGTTAAACACCAAATACATTTTAAAATATGCCATTATTTGCAACTAACATCACAATTACAAATGCAAGGAGAACTAAAAGCTAGACTACTCCTATCTCCAAAACACAAAGATTTTCATACATACATATATACATACATACATACACACACACACACACACACACACACACACACACTGTTCAGAAGTTTTCGTTGGACTAGCACAATGGATTTGATTATAGCCATTGTGGCACAGAATTTCAAATTGTGGCCACAAAGTTAAGGCAGTGATCTTGCAAATCAGCATGTTTATGAATGTTCATGCACAAAAACTCCAAAAGTAGATAACACTTTAAAAAAAGAATAAGACATTTAGCCAATAATATCCCTTCTCCTGTGATTCTGCAGAGAAAATAAAACATGCTACAAATTATTCCAAAACAAAAGAAAAATGTTTAAATCAAACTTTAAAAGAATGCCAATTGAAAAGACCTAATTAGCTGCATTTTTCTAAAGAAGAAAGGAAATGGGACTTCGTGAGAATTTATAAGGAGAAAATACAGTGCTGCACCAATTAACCATTTTCTAGCTGAAAACTTATGTGATGGAAGAATGGTTTAACATTAGTGGTGGGGTGGATCAGTTCCTGCGCCAAAGAGGTACATGTTTCAAATTCCAAAGAGGTTGTAGTAACACTACATATATCACCATTGCAAACAACAATTGGGGTAAAATGTTTCTTTTTGCTTCTTTTTTTACAAGAAGCATTTAAATAGTAATGTATCATCAGAGAGTGCGCATGGGAAGCCCGTGCCTGCAGCTCCACTTTAAAGAGCCTTTCAATGTGCACTACATACATCAAAACACTGTCCCATAGAGCTATCACAATACTTTCCCAATTCTTCTGCACAGCCAACTATCAATTTATGCAATCATAAAGTCATGCAAAGCACCACCATCACCACTATACAGCGAGACAGGGGAAATTCCGACTCCGTGGGGCTGCTCTGAACAGCAAGGTATTTGAAGGAGAAGAAAGAGACTGTTCAGCACCAAGGACACTTCCTCGCGTCCGGGCGGTGCCAGCCTACAGTACTACTTAAGATACGCTACGGAACACGAGAGCATCAGCACCCTGGACAGCACCGTCCTTTTCAAAGAGGGGGTTTGGGATGTGTGGAGGAGGAGGGGGTACCTTTCTCGGTGGCTGCGCTCCCGCAGTTCTGCGTTCCCTTTAAGTCGCAGCGAAGGCAAAAAAGCCGCTTTTCTTCTTTTCCTCAGCAGATCAAGCACCCTCTGTAGCCGATTCCATGTGTGCCTCCGGAGCGAAAGCCTCTGTTTGAAGGATATAGGAGCGGACGTAAGAAGTTCTCTCCTTCCAATAGGGTTCGGGCGCGACGGTGAGCCAGTAGCGGAGAACGAACGAGCCCACAGTGCCTTTACTTTCACTACTCCCTCTTTTTATCACGGGATTTCCGGACCATCCCACTGACACTATTCCCTCCTTACACACAACGACGGCTCCTTCCTCCTCCTCCTCCTCCTCTTCTTCCTCCTCCCGCTCTACCCAGGCTGCTGGGTCGGCATTTCTCGCCTAGCATTCGCCAGCGCCTCCCACCACCCCCAACACACACACACACACACACACACACACACACACACTTGCGCCACTCCACCATCCCACGGCAAGGGGTTGCAAAAAATTATAGCAACTCATCTTGCCGCAGGAATCTGCCGGTCTAATACCTACAGTTGGGGGGATAAGGTTGGGGAGATGAGGGGGAGAGTTAACGTAACCTATAACCTGAACTCTTTTTTAATAATAATTTTTAAAAGGCTATTGTTTTAACAGGGCAGGATTGAAAGGCGAAAGTAGATCATTTACTGAGCGAAATACATCTGCTGGTTTTTTTTTTAATAGCTTGCGGGGCTAGAATTG
>JANHFT010001694.1:211903-223735 GCA_032467955.1 Pseudoxenodon macrops
CACCCAAGTCAGCAGTTTTTGTGCAAAGCCTGTCAGAATCGAGGCGTGATTACTCTGCGTTCTATTCTCAGGAGTCTAAACATCTGGGACGGGAAAGAAAGCTAGGATACGAAAGGGGGGAAAAGGGAGTGGGGGGGGGGGAAGCCGGAGACGAATATAGAAAGTCTGGAAGCCGGTTAGAGAGGGCTTTATGCTGCATTACGGAAGGATCCCCCTTTGAGCTGTTGCTGATGGTGTATCGATTTTGCAGCGTGCTTTGCCTCGCCTCGCCTCGCCCCTCCCATCCCCACGTTCCTTCCCCAAAGGGGCGTCTGAAGGTTAACGGTACAGTATGGCTGTTGGTAGAGGTCTGTCAAGCTGTGGAGACGCAGTCCTTCGCGAAAGGCGTGTCAAAAACGAAGTAAACCAGGACAGGAGAATGCTTGGCTCGGGGAAAGAAGTGGGCGGGAGAAACCAAAAAAGAAAGACAGACAGCCCCCACCCCCACCAACCAGATTAGGGAAAGAGTCGGTTGTGAAAAACGGAGGGTGCTTCTGACTTTGGGGGAGGAGGGTGTCCGTCTTTCAGTGGAACTCTCCTCGCCGCAGACCTTCTCCCCCCCCCCATCAAAATGCTGCAATCGGGTTGTCATCCTGACTCTGCTGCAGACCCGGTCAGCTGATGCAGCCTCCCAAAGGCTCCCGAGGTACCTCTGTTCTTGCATGACGGGAAGGAAGCGACCCGAAGAGGCTGTAGCGAAGTGCGGGAGGAGACGGGGAGGGAGCTGTAGCTAGAATGACCGGGAAGCAGTCCAATTACAAAAGGCCCTTGAAGCCCGTGGAGACAGCAAGGGAGAGAGCCGTTGCTAGAAGGGGGAGAGAGGGGAAGGGAGAGAGAGAGGGAGGGAGAGAGAGAGAGAGAGAGAGAGAGAGAGAGAGAGAGAGAGCTGCACCTCCAGCTGGATTCAAGGTCAAAAAAAAAAAAAGAAGAGGAAAACCCAGGCTCGCACGTGTGGAAAAGGGAAGCGATTGGAAGACCGTTGGGTGTAGGAGCCTGCAAAACCCCACCGTAGCCTTTCCTTGTTCGATAGAGCTTACTTCCAGGTAAGCATTATGTGGATTGGGAGCCGGTCACTTTCAGAAGAGATTTCCGATTTTTTTTTTCCTCCAGAAAGAAAAAAAAAAATGGACAAATGTGGATTTGTATGGCATTTTCTTTTAAAAGGAAGAACGTTGTGACACCTTAAAGATTAATAAATAGTTGTCCTCTTAACGTATTGCAGCATTTAACGGATGACCTAAATGATGACCCACAAAACTTTCCGCTATAATAAATTCATTTGCTTTTAAAGCAACACAGGATCCTTGTTTTTTTCCGGTTTCCTTAACTCGGATTTGTTATATTCCTCCTCTTCCCCTTTCCTCTTTTCCCTAGGGCTGATTGCATTTCTCAAACACCCCCACCAACCCACAAAAAATTTGGGTTCTTTTGATGACCACATCAATCATAAAAAGAGTGGGGGATCAAGCACTAAAAGACCTGAGTTATATTTCGGTTCAATCCACATACATTTACCTATCATCCTGAAAGCAACTCTGGGTGGCATAATTTGTTAGGCTGACAGACTAGAGTTCAAATAGAAAGTAGGTGAATAATGAGGCTCCTGTTACTTTATTTTTCAGTAACATCCCAGCCTAACTTACACTGTGAAAACAAGATCAAAAACACTAAATATCCCCAACACCACATCACATCAGCATTTGTATTGAAAGCTATGGAAGCCAAAAAGGAAAAACAATCCATACCACATTATATGAACGATGTGATCTCTAAACTATTTACAAGAAAGTGTACACTAAACTAGATGCATGCATGAATTACATTACAGGTAGTCCTCGATATATGACCACAGATGGGACCAGAATTGTCATTGCTAAGCAAGACAGTTGTTCAATAGGTCACATCTGATTTTACAACTTTTTAAGATAAGATAAAAGATAAGATAACTTTTATTGTTAGTTTTTACTGGGCACACATTAAAAATGAAATTATGTTGCCTGCTCTCAAAAGTGTACAGATGCATAACACACAGATACACATGCTATAAACATATACATACACATGCATACATGTGTCATACACATACATGTATATATACTGTATGGATATATGTATATATACTCATATATATAAATACATATAAATGTTAATCACTGTCCATCTTATATATACATATCAGAAAGAGGAAGCTTGAGAATTCACAAGGTTGATATTGTATGGAACAAAACTATGACTAAATCTGGATGTTCAGCTACCACAAAGCCCACAAATTCCCAGACAATCCTGCAGACCTTGGTCCAGCATTGCTTATAGGCTATGTCCTGGATAGAGAGAAGTGAACTGCCAATCATCTTTTCTGCCATCCTCACCACTCTTTGCGCTGCCTTCTTGTCCGAAGCAGTAATGCTTCCACACCAGATTGTTATGCAATAAGACAGGATGCTCTCCTGTCTGAGAAAGTGGTAAGGACAGGGGAAGGACTTTTTTTTGCCAAAGTTATTAAGCAAATCGCTGCATTTGTTAAGTGAATCATGCAGTTGTTAAGTGAATCTGGCTTCCCTGGTTGACTTTGCTTGTTGGAAGCCAGCTGAGTAAGTTACAAATGACAATCATGTGATTCCCAGAACACTCCCACTGTCCCAAATACATACCAGTTGCCAAGTGCTCAATTTTGGATAACATAACCGTGGAGATGCTGCAACTGTCATAAGTGTAAAGACTAGTCAAAACTCACTTTTTTCAGTACTTTTGTAACTTTAAATGGCCACTAAACAAATCATTATAAATTGAGGATTATCTGTGCTTGATTTATCAGATATAGTATAGATGACTTATGTGTCAACAGGTGTCGTTGAAAGTCATTATATTTAAAATTGATGTGAAGCATTTGTGTGTAGCTACTGTATGTTTCCACCTACTGTATGTCATCTACCCTGTTTCTCTGAAAATAAGGCCTCCCCGGATAATAAGCCCAATCAGGCTTTTGAGAGCATGAGCTAAAATAAGCCATCCCCCAAAAATAAGCCCTCCCCAAAACACAGCAGCAGCAATGAGGTGATCACGCTCACCACCTCCTGCACCTAAAAAATAGTAAGTCCTCCCCAAAAATAAGGCCAAGCATTTATTTCAGGGGTCAAAAGAAAATAAGACCCTGTCTTATTTTCGGGGAAATATGGTACATGTCTATGGAGATTCTCAGTTATCCAGGTCATGATTGTTCCAAAGTCTTCAAGCAAAAACAAACAAAGTCCAGTTGCCTTTTGAAAAAGCATTTTTGGTATAAATGCCAAACTTCAATTCCTATAATTTCCCAGGGATCAGGACCTTAAGAAACCAATACTAAACAGGGTCAGCTAGGGCAAGACTCCTTTGCCTTCAGATGCCTGAGGAGGAATTATTTGTATTAAGTAATTTGCAAATATTTTCTAATCCCCCAAATAATTTATGCTCAGAAGGGTATGTGCTTCAATCCCAAAAATGATCTTTCTCAGGGGTCATAAGTCCAGTTGGTGAAAACTGGTGCCTGCAAATATAATTGTTCAAGTAATGCTTTTCTGAATTTTGAAAGGCTCCTTTGGGAAAGAAATTTAAAAAAAAGCTAGACACAAATACAAATATCAGATAAAAATGAAAAAATGTACACAAAACTTTATATTGGGGAAACTAGTCTAAATGTGCATGAAATTTGATAAATGTGCTTGGAAAAAATATTTCAGCACATACAACTCACATATATATGGATGAAAGATTCATTAAAAGTTTTCAGACTTAAAAAACAAAAACAAAATGACAAATGAATGTGAAAATAAATTGACTTAAATAGAGGTGTGAGAAATGCAGTTTGACAATTCCATCAGCCCTAAAAATAATTTCAGCTTTTATCTAAAAAGATATAAAAGCACTCAGATCTCCAAAATCTAATATCCCTTCCAAAATATTAGATTAAAAAAATCATAATTCATCTACAAGCAGCCTCTATACCATACATTAATGACAAAAAATGTGGCCAAATGATAGAGGTGTCATCCATGTTGTTCAACCAGCGACAACTCTTAAAATCCTTGCTTGCTTAGCATGACAGCAGCAAATTGACATGCTTCAGATGATATTCTACTGCAGTTCCTTGTCACAAGGTCTCAGATGTAGCACATACTCTTCCTTGTAAGTAAGAGGAACTATTTGGCTTCTGAGAAGCTGAGCAATGAGAAGACCACTCTATGTAGAACAAATGACATTGTTTAGCAATTGGAACCTCCTTCTGAGTTCAGACATTGAATACTTCCCTTGCTTCTCCATGTGTGTTTCCATTTCCCATATCTTTACAGAAGTTATTGTAATGCTGCTTCTGGTCTCTTATCAAGGTTCTCTGAAATTCTTTATTAAGCTCCTTAAATTTTTGTCTTCCTTGACTTTGGCTTCTCTTTTCTTCTTGGCAATTTCTACAGCTCATTCTGTTATCCAGTTTTGTTTCTTCATCTTTGACAGTCTTTTTTTCATTTTCATCATTAACAACTTCTATCAGTTTATTCCACAGATTCTTAGGTTCAGGATTTCAAAACAATTTGAAGGTGTAAATGGTGGGTATATGCTCAAAATCATATTGTAAGAATGACTTGGCCTTCTTCTTCCTCTTCCTCTTCCTCTTCCTCCTCCTCCTCCTCCTCCTCTTCTTCTTCTTCCTCCTCTTCCTCCTCCCTCTCTCCTTCTTCCTTCTTCCTTCTTCTTTACCTTCCAAATTAAATTTGCACATGAGCTGTACCACAATTAGCTCCTGGCCTTATCTTTGGTGCTATAATTGAGCTCCTTCAACTGCTTTTAGCAATGATATTGTCCATTTGTTTTCTGTATACCCCCTCAAGATATGGTGGAGATGAAGTTATTGTCTTCCTGCTGTGTAGGACTTACTGTTCACAGTAAGTCTGCTCAATTTTAAAAGTTTAAAAACAACAGAAAAAAGAAGAGGGAAAAGGGAAAAGAGGGGAGGGAAAGAATGGATGAAAACCATCATTACATCACCCTGGTAAGATGGGAGAAAGACATTTTGAAAGTTCCTTGATTTTTAAATATATAGAATGGAGTGGACAACCCAAGTTCCATAGACTGCAGATTCCCTCTGTGCTTATACTACGATCATCTGTTACAGTCTATATTTAGTACCCTATTTTACTTAATCTTTCCAACCCCAAAAAAGTTTTTAAAGAGCAGAAAGGACTACAATTCTACTGCTGTCCCCCAGGGATGTTGTCATATCCATATAATGCTTCCCAAAGGTTTCAGTGACCAAATGAATCACAAATAATATTGAAAGCCCAGCTTTAGCTATAAAAAGGTGGTCCACCCCTGGACTAAGAAGACCCTGACAAGTTAATAACTTCTCAATCAGATTAGAGAGAATCTTTCTTCACAGACATAAAGCAAGCCAAGTGCCAAAGAGATGGGAGTTCTTAAGATTGCTTTGATGGACTGTGGCTGTATTATCTTTCCCCACTGCAGGGAATGCCTTTCACTAAGCTATATTACTGCGGGCTGAAAATAATAGGGAAATAGTGATGGGTGGAAGTGATGGGACCTGTAATCCAACACATTAAGAAAGTGGCTTCAACCATTATGCACAATAGCATTCACAATTAATATATCTTGATTATGTTTGAGTTTTAAAATTCTAAGCAAAAGATAAAAACAAATGGCAAAATGCCACCCGGTATTTTTTTTAAAAAAGAAACTAAATAAAATAGCCTGCAGACTTGAAGCCATGGACAGTTTATCTGTGTGGCTTTAGTGAGTTTAGATGGCTTATAAACAAAGACATAAGGTGAGTTTATTTTGATGGATAGAGAAGCAGAACTGTAGAGTGTCTCATTCATGCATGCTCATATAAAAATCACCACAAACTTTTAGGGGAAACAAATAACCCATGTCGCTTTAAACACCATTTTAAACACGCTTTTAATGGGAGCATGTTTACAAAGTCAGAGTGAATTAATAACTATCTATCCAAAGCATGCCACTAGTGGTCCAATTAGTAAATGGCCAAGCAGAATATCCATTAATGTATACAGATGGGCATGAAGCAGTCTCATACATATTTCAGGCACCTGCTTATCTTTCCCATGTTCCTCCAAGTAATCTAATGGTTGATACCTACACAATGCCATTTTTAGGAAGGCAAACATACCACAAATATCCACTCAATTGTTTTCTGGAAACCTAAGCCACATATTACCAGGATAGAATAAGCTGTAGAATTCAAAAAAATGCTCTCAAAGAATTAGAGACCACTTGCTATTGACTTCCTCCTGGTGAAACTAGATATATTTAGAGGACAGATCATCCCTGTTGCTAAATGAAATACATCCATTTCCTTTCTGGGAAAAGGCAAGGAGTCCTATTGAGAGATGAGAATTAAAACTGCATCTTCTCCCAGAGATCTCTGGATCTCTATTGGCATTCTGCAAACTATGTTTGATTACTGTCTCCTATAGAAGTGGCATTTCTACCTGAGTTGGCTCCTACCAACCTCACTTATTCTGTCTAAATATCTCCACCAGGGGTGAAATTCAGCAGGTTTGGAAAGAACTTGTGGGGGCAATTATGCGCAGTTCAGAGAACTGGTAAATTGCACCACTGACTGGCCACGCCCTGCCCTGCCTCGCCCCTCCCACTCCCTCCTTCTCTCCTCCTTCTCGGGCTCATACAGAGCAAACATGAGAAGGAGGTGAGAAGCAGTTAGGTTGAATGTTAGAAGACTTGGCCAAACGTTTCTGTTGGATCTGTGGGCGTGGCTTGGTGGGCATGACTTGGTGGGATGGTGCCGCCCCAACTTGCAATGATTGACATCAAGTTGGCCACCCCCACTCAGTCACATGACAGCCCCACAAAGCCACGCCCAGAGAACCGGTAAGGGGAAAATTTGAATGTGATCTCCCTGATCTCCATCCTAACTTCTATTTATCAGCAACAGAAGGGTTCATGCTTATATAAATACAGGCAAATAGTTTTTAAATTAGATGGATTGCAGGATAGCTAATCAGGCTGCAATGCAATTGTATGGAAATTGTATTTAGTGAAGCTTATATTCCTGAGATGAACAAACGAATCCAGCAGGAAGCTGGGAGAGGAATCCATTAGAATTTTATGCACTGTGCATACAAAGGTCTCTGAAGTGAACTTAATAATTGAGTGTGACAATTAATATACATGAAACCCTAGAATCATCTTGTTTGCCAAGTTAGAACAGAATTAATTTTTACTCAGTCTGAAACACCGTGCATAATCTGCAAAGGTATTTCTGCCTTCGCAGGCTACTTCCACAATGGCGACTTTGAAGTCAATGACCAAGAAAAGCCGTAATGGAGATGGACCAAACTAAACCAATCTGAATACGTATCTGGGCAAAGTTTCAGAATTATGTTTAAGCATGTATGGTATTTGGTCACTGCATTAAAAAGCCACGAAGGCATATGAGTTGACATTTGTAAATTTTTAGCCCTCCTATTTCAGATAGTTGCTTTCATCGGGTGTTGCCACTTCATGGTGTGTGCTTTGATTCTGACTGATACACCTGAAAATCAAAATTTGAATTCCTATTAAGGGGTTAAATTTTCAGCCCCAGTTCAAATGCTTAAAATCTCTGGGCAGTCCTTAGGAAATGTTGGTTTTGATGGTCTCTAAATTGAATTACCACATAGTGCCAACACTGCTGTTATCAAACACTAATCTGTTTACTGCACGTTATTAATGACATTATATTGTGCTTTCAGATACAAACAGAAAGAAAGAAGTATTAACGTAACCTCACACAAAATATAAGGTTAAATGTTACATTACATGGCAGGTATTTACATTTTTCAAAATAATACATTAGTGGTTTTACAAACTGTCTATGGAAAATAAATAAAGAGGACAGTACTTGCAGAGCACCCGTTCAGCTAACAATAAATGGGTATTCAGATAAATATTAAACAATAATGTGTTTTGAAGATCACAATGCATTATCATAACGTATGTAGTAAGCTGTGCAATACTTTTGATTTTTGGCCTAACTAGATCACTATAGCTAGTTTAACAAATAATTTTGAAAAGCCATTACGTCCTGTAAGGTTTGAAGTCAGCATGTATGTTACTGTACCAATGTTTCATGTTAATGGCTGATATGAATAGAAAAATATTCCAAAAAAATTGAAGGAGAATCAGGAGTCTGGTAGCAGAATGTAGCATGGCAGCTTGTAGTATGAGCTTGTCTTATGCAGGGCCACCTGATGTGATTTCAGAGCATTCTGTTTTCAGGTGCTTTTAAGATGTCCTTGAGAAAGAAAAAGGTGACTGGCGTTACTATCTTACCATAATGGACAGATTCAAATCATAAAAATGCATTCAGTTTAAACTTAGTGATTTCCAAATTTGTTCTGAGCGGTAATAAACATAGACAACGATTGTGTAGGAGTCCTTGTCAGAGTTTGTTGCAAAAATCAAATCCAGAAAGCACACTCAGATAACTGATTTAGCAGGATTCATTAACTCCTCTTTATATATATAATAACACATGAGACATATATACATTTATACTTAGACTGCCTATTGTTGACCTCACCCCATTCATAAGAGGTCTGTAAGGGGCGTGCATAAACACACCAATGTGCCTACCGTCCCTGTCCTAATATTCCCTTTTTATTCATATCTTTTTCATGTATTCAAAATCATGGTTATACTTTTAACTGTTATATATTCTTGTCAAATAAATAAATAAATAAATAAATAAATAAATAATACCAAGAGCAGATTTTCCAACGTGGTAATAGCTACAAAACACAGGCAGAGAGAGAACAGCAGAGATGAGTTTCAGTTTTGATTCATCAGACAAACTAGACCAGACTAGTTTAGTTATCAGCAGAGGCCTCGGAGCTGCAGAGCCACTCCCAGGCTCCCTCCAGTTTCAGTTTCTAATCAGCTCCCATTGACTGACCTGTTGCCATGCCTATTCATTGGCTGACCTTATTACTATGCCCTATTCCAGTTCATGAATATTCTGACAGTCCTTAAGAAGTAAAATCATTTTTTCCAGTTTAGTTTTAAATATTACTTCTTAGATTAATATCCTGCCTTTCCTCTAAAAGCTAAAGTATGCACACACACAAAAAAACCACCCAAAAACAAATCAGGTGCCTAATAACATTTCAAACTAACAAACTTTATTAAAAGATGTAAGCATACTTTTATTTGTCTGTAAAAGTGTAACCAGACTCCTGATTCCTGAGCTTCTGTACACTAACATGGCTTTTTCTCCTGTAATATTTAGCTTCTCCTTCAATTTTTTTTCCTCACAAAAATAATCCAAGTGAGGTGAGCTGAAATATGACAGGGCCCAACTCTCTCCGCACTTAAGCATTTCTCCATTCGGGCCTGTCATTATCCTTAATGTTCCTCAGTAATCATAAATGGGCCCAAGGAGAAAGCTCTCTCATAATCTGAGAATCATGCTGTGAAGCTGAATGGAGGCAGATACAGAGGAAAGGTTTTTATTTATATTTATAATGCCCAGTTAAACTTCACAATCGGCTTCCACATGATGACCACCAGCTTTGTCATGCTGAAAGACTTTTGGAATAGTTAGATATATTCATATATTGCTTTGACATCACATAGTATTCAATCTCTAACATAAGAGTAGGCATAATTTTACAAAAAAAAAGGTACTTTGATAATAGTCATGTTCCTAGCCACTCTAGGAAAAAAATGTGATGTGTGATCCATGGTAGATAACATGTCCATACCACCCTTAAATCCATTTAAGATTATAATTGCTTGATGTTTTCTATCAACCCGTCAAGCCAAAAGACAATTATATTGAATTCCCTGAAGGAGTGGATTACAGTTCAAAATTAAAGGTGCTAATTTGGGTCACTAAATGGAAAACCTGGCTTTCAAAGCAACAAGGGGAAAAATGATGGATGGGTGGATTGAAAAGCATGTTAGATAGATTCATGAAGAAAGTCTTCAACAGATGTATTTATATTGTGAGGAACATAGATGTGGAGAGTGGAGACCCATTATATTCATTTTATGCTCCTAAATTGTAGATACCATATTTTTCGGAGTATAAGATGCAATTTCCCCCCCCCCTAAAAAGGCTGACAATATTGGGTGTGTCTTATACATATATATACATATATACATATATATCCAAATGTAGCTTTTTCAATTATTATTTTTCAGACCTAACAAGGCGAGTGAAGCAATCTTTGCAGGCTTTTTTCATTGCTACTCCCACAAAAAAACCCTTTTTTTTCAGACCTAAGTCTTTGCTGGCTTTTTTCATTGCTTCTCTCTATCAGCTGTGCTTTAGAAGCTTTTTTTTCAGTCCTAACCAGGGGATAAAATAATGTGCTGAAGCTGACCAGACTAAGAACACTAGCCAGATGAATACCTGGTAGGCAGATTCCCCCCCCCCTATTTTCCTTCCCAAAAACGAAGGTGTGTCTTATGAGTCTTATACTCTGAAAAATATGGTATGTTTGTCATATATGAAAAAACACACTATTACTTGCATTTGTTTTATAAAAACACATATTTAGAAATTAAAAGAGAAAATACTTCTAAATTACTTCCGTAGTATGCAATATAAGTGCAATTCATATGGTATATTTATTCATCGGTAATTCCCAAAATAGAAAGTTTGTCCTTCTATGAAATGATCACAGCAATATCATCCTTATGTATCTGTTCACACAGTATGGTTGAAAGAAAAACAACCTACCCTTTGACTTCATTAAATGCATTGTGTGAAAACAGCCTGTGTGAATCATTTAATCAGGTTATGAATTAAGTCATTCTCTGGGTTTGCACCATGCAATGAATAAATAACAAAGAGTTTATATTCGCATAAAACACTAAGCCATAAAAGCAAAACAATGATAAAAGGCTTTTTTTCCAGAGACATATTAACATGCCTGTGTCCCGAGCTTGTGTGGGAAGAAAAATAGGCTATCATAAATTGCATGGAAGGCAAGTCAACATTGTCATCTCCTGATCAGACACTTTTCTCCAGATTCAGAATTCATTCCCAAAATTATGATAAGTGACAGGTGGGAGAGATCCATGTTCAATTGAAGATCAGTGAAGAACACAATAAATTGTTATCCACAGTCTTGAAGGGACACGTTGAAGGGACATGTGGAGGAGTAAAAACTGGTAGAGAGCGATATGCAATACAATCCTGCACAGCAATCAGACAGAATACCTAATTTGATGGTCAACAGCATATTTGCTAATTCTAACATAATCAGTAGGTCAGGCTAACTGTCACACTGATTTTGAATTGCATGCATTTCTGAGAAGTAGATGTTCCATGTTTGTGTGGTCTGTTTGTACTTCAATGGAATGTCTGGCTGGTAGTTCACATAAGATATTCCTCCAGGGTAGCATTTGTTGTCTATCCCTCACCATCAAACAGTGGATGATGTGCCAAAAAAATAAAGAAAGAAATGTTGAGATTTTCATAATAGAAAAAAAGGGCCTTCCAAAATAGGGCATGAATTGAAAACCTCTAGTTTAGGTATAAAAAAAAAAGATTGGGCATATATCAGAGGTGGGATTCAACAGGTTCTGACCAGTTCTGGTGAACTGGTAGCAGAAATTTTGAGTAGTTCGGAGAACCGGTAGTAAAACCGGTAAATACCACCTCTGACTGGCTCCGCACCCATCTATTTTCTGCCTCCCAAGTCCCAGCTGATCGGGAGGAAATGGGGATTTTGCAGTAACCTTCCCCTGGAGTGGGGAGGAAATGGAGATTTTGCA
>JANHFT010001696.1:536294-546945 GCA_032467955.1 Pseudoxenodon macrops
CTTCCTAGCTGTAGCAAAGTTAATCCTATTTGAATGCTACATTTTTGCCTGTTCTATGATTCAGCCAATTGTAAGTTAAGGATCTTGTGACTCTGAAAGTGTTACTAAACTATAATTCCTACTGTGACACAGGATCATTATAGTGAGGAATGTTGGAAATTGTCTTTCAGAAAAATCTTGATGATAACAGTTACCCATATGTATGTCCATGTGTATGCATGTGTGTGTGGAACAAACAGGAAACAAAGATAATTGTGTGGGTCTCTTGAGGACACATAGTTGCTTTTCTGAAAGATTTTAAAAAGAGCTAGTATCATCACTAGCTTTCTAAAATGGGGTTATTTATGTATTGAGGATGGGTAGTCCATGGATTCCAAGGCAAAAATTCAGAGTATGCAGAGGTACAATGTAGCAACTATTAAGTTAACAACTCATTAAACCAAATGTAGCTGCAAAAGGCAGTTGTACAATTTCTAGAAAATATTCAGCTGTTTTTATACAGACAGTGCAAAATATATCACAACATGTGCCAAATACATAGCTGGGGGTGGGGTGGGAATTAAGCGTGTCAGCAACTAAGAGCTGTTACATTGCTACAAATAGTCCAAGTCCAATCCCTTTTAAATTCTGTTGACTCTTATCTGGTGCCAATTTAGTACTGAACTTTAATTGATTAGATTCTTATGTATAGCTTGAGCAATAAAACTTTTGAACTAAATGATGGTCCTGATCCTGACACAAAGCACCTTTAAAAAAAAAATTGTATCCAAAGTACTACACACCTCTACTAGCAACAGGCGTTGTATGCTTTTCCTGTCATTCAGATTTAAGAGGGACAATCTCTCTAAATATTAACTATATTTCAGTGGTTGTATTCCCATATTATGCTAAAACCTAGTATGCTTAATTTACTGAATCAGTTATAAATAGTTAGGGTGTTATGAAGTGGATCAGATTCACCATAATCCCCAGAACTGATTTTAAAAAGAGCTAGTATCATCACTAGCTTTCTAAAATGGGGTTAATTATAAATGGAATAGTCATTCTTCCACCCAATCTGTAAGAAAGGCCAGTTTGAATCATTATTTAACCAATTAGTTTCAAAGTACTCTTCCCAGAGGTCTCCAAAGGGGAACAAAGAAAATTTGATTGTTAGAAGCACCTTCATGGAATTATGACATAAGCCCCATCCCTTTCTCTATACATGTTGCAAGGTTGTCTTCATGCCCCAAAGGGACAACTGCCTCCTGGGAAACAAAAGGTATATAAATTCTTCACCTCAAGCTCCCACTGTGTTCCATTTCATATTACCTTAAGGAGAACAATTGGTGACTTCCCCCACCCCCCTCATAAGTGGGTAGAAGCAAACAACCATTTTCTTTGTCTCTCATTAAAACGGTCAGGAAAATACCACTCACTGGCCTCATTGCATAACAATAGGCCTCAACAGTTGGGACTGTGCAATTTATTCTAGCATACCTTTATTGTCTACCTAAGGTCTGGAAGGATAGCATGTGTTGGGAGACTACTGAGGTAATCCTAGGAAGGTATCATTTCAGGTTTATATTATTTATTTATTCATTCATTCAATTGATACAGCCATTCATCTCATGTTTGTGTCTCTGGATAGCTCACAACAATTAAAAAACAACAGCAAAACAAAAATCCAAACAAAATATAAATAAAGACAATGAAATCATATAAAAATATTAAAAACCATGTTGAAATCATAGTCAGTGGCAGAGCTACAGTACATTTTTAACTATCAATAAAGCCATTGAACAGTCTCCATATCACAGTTGGATAGCCAAGCATGATGGCAAAACTATATCTTCAAAACCTTCCAAAAAGCCACTAGGGTCAAGGCCAACCTGATATTTAGGCAGATAAAGTTTTGAAGATAGAACATCACCATAGAAAAGACTCTCCTTTGGGGCCCCATCAGATGCTATGCCCAAATCTAGAACATACTTCTTCTCCTGCACCTAGCGGAGAGATAGATGTAATTGGGGAGAGAGAGTTCTTCAGATAACCTGGTCCTATGACATGAAAAGTTTTCATTACCAGCACCTTGAATGGAATTTGAAAGCATAAACAATGCAACTCATGGAAGAGAGGTGTAATGAGCACTGATCGTGGAGATTGCAGGAAAAATGGTAGGCATGATGCAACTTAGAAAACTACTTGGCTAAAGTACTGTATGGGTTTTTGTCTTTTTATAGGGTAATGTTTTTCTAAAATAAAGAAGGTTGCAACCCATCACTAACAGCTTAAAATTATATTTTCTATCCTTCCAAGATTTCACCATTGTGTCATGTCCAAATAAATATTTAAATTGATTAAAAAAAACCATTTAGAATACTTTAGAATCTTGATTAGTTATATGAGGTTTATAGCTCAAAGTTTGCATTTTTTAGAAAGAACATCCTGCTTTTGGGTTTCTAAACAACTATTCTATGGATAGAGAAAAATGCTTTTTATTATTTCTGCATTTATATTCCATCTTTTCTTAATTCTAATTGGTACACATAGGGGTTTCCTTCATTTTATTCCTATAGCAACAATCCTGTAAGGCACGTTTAGCTAACTATTCTTTCTCAGCACAAATAATTCCAAGTTAGTTCAGTGATCACATGTAGCCTTCAGCTTGCCCTTTCTTTATATACCGTATTTCTTATGTAACCCCACATTGCATAGATAAATTCTGAAAGCCATAGCAAAACCATGTGCCCCCAAATTTCATTCCAGAACAGAGATGCATCTCTAGCCAGTGATGAAGAAAGTAATGTAAGCAGCAGGCAAGCAAGACTGCAGTGGTGTCACATCTGGGCCCAAAGATGAGAGAGGAATGGACTTAAGGTGGAAAGAAGCAGAGAAGTGAGAGAGAGAAAATGTTAGGATAGCATTCAAACACAGACAGAGAGTTTAGTAACAGAGAAGGGAGCAAGGCCCTTAGACGTTTTAGATCTTTGGAGATTTCCAGTTTGAAACATGGTACATACTTGAATTGAATACTGAATTGAATACTACTAAAAGAATCTAATAATTAAATAGTAGCACATCTCATTCAAACAGAAAAGGATTGCTATTTATTTTCAATCTAATCAAAGTACTCCTGTTGCCACACAGCATCTCTATGGGTGTGTTGTGCTGAGAGACAATGACAGATCCAAAGTCACTCAACTGGCTACCAGCACCTAAGGAAATAATACTTTTCCTGGAAGCTTAGCATGGTTTTTGGCCAACTATCAATGAATTTGAAACAAAAGATTTATTAAGAAATGCATAGGATAGGAAAACATTGCTTCTATCTAAGACGCATTTTACTGAGAAAGACAAGGGAGGTGAGAATTTCCCTTTGTGTCTCTTGAACTCAGAAAACATTTTACTAAACTGTACCACGTGGAAGACAGACATAGGGACAACAAAGACTTTCCCCCTCATTTATCACAGGTGCAATTTACAATACTATAAAAGAGTACTCCCAAACAAAACCCAAAATACCAAATTGTGTGTAGGCGATTTCTGTGGAAGGTTTTGGAAGCCAATGCAGCCAATCTGGTTGCTGAGTGCCTTTGTTCCCACAAAGAAGCAAAATGATAATTGCTTAATGAAGTTCCAATTTTGCCAAAACACTCCAAATGGTTTTTAAGAGGAAATCTCAGTAGAGAAAACAACAACAACAGCAATGGGAAGACAGGACATGTTTAGTAATCCTAAAAAGTTGAGCAGGAAAAGGAATTTGATCAAAAGAGAAAGTAGAATGGGAGAGGGGAAAGGAGAAACTGATTAATTGGACTGCAAAAGAGGTGGAATTGCATTGTAGGTATTTTTGTGCCAGTCCTAAGTATTTAAGATGATTTATTTTATCTGTTAATTTGTACGTATGTATTTTTATTATATATTTTATATCTTATATCAAATAAACCCCATTTGATCAGAGATGCCCCTAAGAGCATATTTGTATCCATGCCGTTCTCCTTATTCACTCTGATTTTATTTTTTAGAAATAGGAAGCTACGTGCTAATAAGCAAATCACTAGCCTCTAATATTTATTTACAAGAATGCCTCTGGATCTCATGTAGATCTAATATTATTTTAGGAAATAATATGGTTACTGCAGCTCTATGCTTTAAGTCATCTCGCCTGCCTTAAAAAAAAAAAGAGCAAAGGTAAGCTAGAATGGCAGGGAGCATTTTGAGAAGGTAGGGGTCAGTGGTTGGCTACTCCAGTATTTAACCATCAAAAGTTGATTCATGAAGATCATTTATACAGAAATGAATCTCATGAGTGGGATATGTTCTTCTCATATCACTCCTGGGCTGGAATGAATCGGGTTGGGGTGTAAGTCAATACCTTAACATCCAGGGCCAGTAGCAAGTGTGGCTTTATTGATAACCTTGCCTTCTCATAATGCCTCAGTTGCAGTGCTACTAAGAAATTTTCAAAGAAAAGGGAAGGTAAGAGTGCCTTCCCTTTTTCTCTTTATAGACTTCCCCTCCCCCATCATCCTCACAGGTTCTAGCCTGTCCCAAAGCCATAGGGCTGGTACCTACATGACTTGCAATGGAAAGATGGCAAAGACCTAATTTCACTAAGGCGTGAGACCAGCCAGGTACAAGCAACTCAGACTGATTGCATGCATGGCATTTTATAGAACTGTCAAGGAAAATATACAGTGTTGTGATGACGAGGAGTCTTACGCCTTTCTCTGTGTTGCTGAACTTGCCTGCTGGAAGGTGTGGTTTAGCAACATCTAGACAGCAACAGTTTCTTTTTCTTTGCTCTGTGTACACACAAATGTTGTATTTGTGTGACGTATTTGTCAATGGTTAAATAATTGTTTATAGAATTAATCCAATTACTTGCTTCAGACAATACAATGAACCATAAACCACACCACTGAGACTAAATTGTGGTTGCTAGTTTATTGTTCAACAGGTCATTAAAACAGCCAAAACCAACACAAAATTTTACATTTTATGATGTTTATCAGGGGCCACAGCAGAGTTATATCACGCTACCGTAAATAATGCTTTGTTTAATCATAGTTTATTGAATAAACTAAAATGGGCTGGATTTATAAACCATGGTCTATAATTTATCATGTTTGATTTATAAAACAGCTCCCAAGGATGATAAGGCTGCATCAAATGCTTTAAAGATTCAGTTATGCCACTAATCAGAAAGTTGATATTTCCAAAGTATTTCACATTCAAATAAAAATATCCACACCATCTATTTTTCACTAATAATTTTACTGAGACCCCAGAAATTGGCATTTCCTATGCCCACTTTGTAATATATAACAGCTGCTGACTGGAGGCTGTGAAGGCTCCACAGAATATAGTTAAACATGGATTTGCTCACTTTCCCACATAAGGAGTTTTTCTGTGCAGATCCAAGAGAAATGGAAGCTGTGCATGAGCATATCACAAATGCTTTTTTTTCTGTAAAAAGGTTATTAATATATCATCTAAAGTTTTTTTTCCCCAAATACATTAGGGTATGTGGATTTTGACTCTCAGAATTCTCCAGCCGGTATGCCTTGGATTTTTTTTTGCTTTGAATGTTAACTAGGGAATTCTGGGAGTTGAAGTCTGCACACTTTAAAAATTTGCCAAGTTTGGGAAGAAAACCTGATCTAAAGATTAATTTTGTATTTTAATAGAAGGGTAAAGAAAAAGTTGTAAATTTCAGATCTCTTGTCTGGAAATAAATCACTACTAGGCGACATGAGTGGCCTTCTGCTATTTTTCCCCAAGCAGAGTTAGTTACCTTGGAGAGGCAAAGCATCTCTTCTACCAAGGAAAAAGTAATGGAGCAAGTGAGCAGATAGAGATTTTCCCAGCTGGAAAAAAAAAATCAGCACTATTCAAAAACCCCAGAGAAAAGAAAAAGGGCCTTTAAAGTGGTTATACCTCCCAGATCTTCTGAAAAAAACAGGGGAGGGGTTCTTTATCTGACAGTTAATATTTGTGAAAAAGAAAGGTGCCAGAGCTGAAAGTCCCTCCCATCACACACCTGTTCCTAAAGGCCAGAAGAGATACATTCCTCAATATATGCCTGTTACTATAAATTTGACCACACCTACAGAACTGCCAGGCTTTGACCTCTCCCTTTCCAGAGGGTAGGAAGCTGATCCAATAGTAAATCTTTTCAACTTCCTTGGGGCTATTCTGCAAGGCAGAGTTTAAGAGCAGGTCACCCACCATGACTATGTCAAAACAGGCTAGTATTGGGTTGAACATTCTCCCCTCTTCTTGATGGGAAATTCTGGAACTGTATTGTGTGAAAGTGTATGAGTAATTGACATAGGACTTTCCCCAAAAAAATGCTGTTCCCAAGGATCTTCTTTAACATGCAACACGTAAATCAAATGGGTCTAGAAAGCAAGGATTAGTCTGATTTAAGAGTCTAACTGGATTTGAACAAACTTTTTTGTATACATATGAAGTAGGGTCCTTCTAATAAACAGAAGGATACCTACTGTATATCCTTCAGTGTTCTGAATTTTAATTGCCGTTTTTATGAGACAGCATCACTGCCAATCAGAAATACTTTTCTAGCTATCCACAGGTTGCCAGAAACTGGGAACCATACCCCAAATTGTGTCGATGAAGAAAATGAAAGCTTATACCCTTAAATTTATTTTAGAATGATTTGCCACAGATTAAGCACTTTCCATGGATTATACCAAGCAGAAGTTGAAAAATGGCATTTAGAAGTAGAAGTAGGGTGAGAAAAGAAATAGTGGAGGTTGGTATGGTTTGAGAATGCAATTGTGCATTCATGCCCTCAATCTTCATATTAAGCAAATTGCACATGTGAACAAGCATGTTAAGCAAGTAGAACATGTGAATGAGCCAAAGGAGACTTGACTTAATTTCCGGACTAGTGTTTCATCTCTCTGGTTTTATGCCATCAATAGGGTTGGACAACTGAGCAAATTTATTTCTAGCTTACCTGCAGATCAAATGGCAAAGATTCAGCTTTTCAGGACTGGAGTTCTATGGAGCACAATGAGGCAGGTCATCTTTGCACAGAGTGGGATGATGCTTCCTATCTCCTTAGCAATCCTTCCATCCTGCAGTTGTAAAACCATGATGTTTATTATAACACCATGGTGTTTACATCTCAGTAGAAGAGAAAGGCACATGACTAGTTTTTATTTATTTGTTTCCTCTCCCCCCACCCCTCCAAATGCAGCACAGAAAGGATAGGGAGAGGGTTTATTTAGAAAATCAATTCAATAAATATAGTCACTCATCTGTTCAAGAAACTCTGGGCCATGAACATAATTGTTTCTTTATAACAACACAAAACATATAAATAAAGCACTGCTGGAGCTCCCATGCTAATATTCTAATCTCATATAAAACATCACTTGTATATTGATGTTGTTTTCTAATTGCTCAACTGAGAGAGAATTGGTGAACTAGTGTAGAGCACCTAGAAAGTACAGGTAGGACAATTGCTAAGTTGTTACATGAATGTTTCAGATTATTGTGGAACTGATAATAATGAGTACGTGGAAATAACCCTAGTGTGAAACCTGTCAGGAATTGCATGTTGTCTTATACCTTATCTATTCAGGACTCAACTACAGTATATAAAAGTGGTAGCATGCTTTACTTACGTTAACACAGATATAACACACTTCTCAAGGTCTGGGGAAAAAGATTGATGATCTACACAATATTAATAGATCAAAATATCTCGTATTTAGCAAAAGGATCAAAAATCCATACTTAATAACATTGTGAAAAAGTATGTTAAAGTATGCATTCTCTTCCAAAGATTTTGTAATCTAAGCCCTCTTTTCCTTTCCATATATTTGGCTAATTAGACTAGGTGAGTCTTTTTAATTTTGAGGTACTACTAGAGACTTTAAAATAGTACTTTCAAGTCAGCAATTGGTCAAGTCCCAGCCATTCACTCCCAACTGCTATTTACTTGTCCTTTGTCCTGAATTTGAAATAGTTTGACTGCCATCATGGACCAATCCTGTTAATATCACTGTGAATGATTCTCATAGCACTCTGTTAAATAAAAATTGCTTATGTCCCCCTCCCTTCCTTTTTTTATGCTTCCTGCTTGATTCAAGCCAGGTGTAATATTTTTCTTTTCTTTCTGACAGCTTAGGATCTGTTCTACCACTACTCTGGGTAGTCTTGATACTTGGCCAGAGACATTTGTAGCAAACCTCACACTTTGTGCAGCTCTGGACATAAAAGCTGTAGCCCTTTAATTTTGAGCCAGGATTGAAAATCATTCACTTTTTAAAAACTCCACCATAAAACTTCTCATATTCCTAAGGGTAGAACTTAATGGTTTTGGAGATAGAGAACCCAATGACTAGAGGGGAGGCAAAGGGCCTGTAATTGGTCCTCTCATCAAAGCAAATGTATGCCCTCCAAAAGCTCCTAGAGGCTTTCAATTGTTGTAACACAGAAGATGCTACCTACATGAATGCTGGAACAACTTAGATTTCAGCCTGCCTCAAGATTAATATAGAGATGAAGTGGAGGCTTTATCATCATTACATGTCCTTGGCATTGGTCTTTGTATCACAAGCAGGAGTTGTCAGTGAGCTCAGCGACAGCCGCTTCATAAAGGATTCAGGTGGGAATATCTTCTACTTAATTCAGCATTTTCCACAGGAGTCATTTTACCCTCCAAGTGTAACAAAAATAGCCACTGGAAGGTACTTTGCTCTTAAGAAACATCAATGGTTACCCCTTTTGCTAATTGATTCATTTGGTGATTAAGCATAAATTAACTCACGAATCATCACAAAGAGCTGAGATGTCAACTGTTTTAGAGCTAAAGCCAAGAATCAGCCTTAAAAAATGAAAATGGGCTGCTTTTTAAAAAGATATATTTCATATCTCTGTGAGAATATTTCCAGGCTACATTCTGGAAGATTATTTGCTTTATTAGAATGAAAATAGCATTAAAAAAGTGTGGATGTAACGTTGAATTCTACATTGTGTTTTACCTAATCCACTATTCTTGCAAAGCATTTTTGAAGCAAACTATGGCTGTTTTCCTCAACTAAAATCTTTCCTTGGCACACATTTTTGAAAGAATCCCAGAGAATCCAGCATAATAAATCCACCCTTTTGCTTTTTGTTGGCACATGGTGTATCTATCCTGGCAATGAATGTACATTTGGTTCAAATGAGAAGGGCTGGTTCTGTGAATCTGGGGCTGACTATAAATGTTTTCAGAGTTTTAATTGCAGTAAATCATCAGATTATAGGAGGATTCAGCAGGCTCTCAGACCAGACAAGAGTCACTGCATCACTGAAATAATTGACCTGGAGATTATTGTATAGCTGGATACGCACCTGAAATGGCACTCTTTGTTCAGTTGCATTCAGTCCCATAGAACTAGAAATGTTGTGAGAGAAGGAGGCATCATTCACTGGAGAGGTGAGAATGTGGTCATACATTTTAAAATAATAAAGATACAGATTAATAAAAATTGCAGTCCTTATATGTGAACCTTCTTGAGAAAAATGTCAAGATCAGTATCATCTAGTAATGCCTTGTATGTTGCATGCTATGCAGATATTTGAAATAAAAAAGTTTTGTTAACAGATTGAGCTCGTTTTTATAACAGACAAGCACAGGATTAAGTTCATACATGAAACCATTTTAATTAAATGTATATTTTTTAAGAATTCAAAGTGTTTATCAGCAATTTTTTTGCCTCAGTACCTATTGATCAAAGTATGGGAAAGTAGCAGCAGACTAATTAATATGGAAAAACCCAGCTTGCTGGAAATTTTGAGAAGCGAAATCCAAACAACGTATCTCATATGTTCCTCTTTCTTATTCTCTAGCGAACAGTACATACCGGTAGATGCATACATTATGGGAGGACCAGATACTGACTGGATTTCAGCAAACTTTATTTCTTCTTCTTAGTAAATAAAAATGACTAATATAAGTTAAAATGTATATGGTAAATGCAAAGTTAGAAATAATTACAGACTGGCACACCACCAAAAATGCCAATTTTCATCATATAATCAGATAGATACAAAATAATTTTACTTTAAGATTAAATTAACTCAAGAGAAACATGATTTTTAAAATCAAGAGAATTTAACATAAAATCAGAAACACACTTGTTCTTAGTTTGGGTAATGAAACATCTGCTAGAAAACAATCAAGGACCCCACATAAAATCTTAGATTCATATCTTGCATAATCTTTATGTAATTTTATATATATCATTAAATCATAGTTTATGAATTTTACAATTGATTACAGGGATATCTGGGATAAAGGGGTCATAATGGCAACTACTAATATGCAGAATTGCACCCTTTTTGAAGTGTGCAATATTTTTGTATTACTTGGATTTTATTTTGCACTCCTGGAACCATGTGGTTGTATGTGAAAACAGAAAACTTTGATTTTACTTGTATCTTATGCAATATATGGATTTCCACTAGTTCTCTGTTTTTCTTGGCGCAGTGTGAAAAGGATTTTGGCCCTTTGTTGGAGGAGAAGAAACTTGATATGATTAAATCTGACTTGAAAATGGATTATGACTATATGTTGGAAGAAGATGGAAGAAAGAAATTGGAATTGGAATTATTTGAGATTGACTTTGAGGGAAGTCAAGAAATAACA
>JANHFT010001696.1:717752-728964 GCA_032467955.1 Pseudoxenodon macrops
CACGCCCAGAATCCCCCAGCCAGCTATGCTTTAAGAGGGGAGGGCTTCCACTCCCAGAATCCCCCAGCCAGCTATGCTTTAAGAGGGGAGGGCTTCCACCCACCCCCCAGCCTCTTAAATTTGCCAAGGTTGCGAAACAGTCTTCCAAGCCAAGGAGACTCTGCCAGTCTCAAATTCCATTCACCTGGCCAGGTACGCCAGGTAGGTTATGGATCCTAGGAACTCAGGAGATGAAGAAGCTGCCACTAAATGAACAGTTGTAAGTTATTTATGTCATTTGAGTCGGTCCAGAGAGGCTAAGGGGTTGCAGAAGGATCTACTCCTCCGTTGTGAAGAGGAGACACACTAGATCAGATTGTGAGTCGCAGAGGAGGAAGCGAGTAGAGAAATAAACCTGGACCGAAAGATAGGGAAAAACACAAAATCCCCAAGATCTCTCCAAGACTCCTTATCACTCGACACGCAAAAACTTTGAAACAAGGAGAAGATTGCTAACTTTCTCAAATTCTACAGTTGGGGCTTCCAAACTTTTTCAGGCCACAAAACGTGGACCATAAAAACTAATTTCTCGGAATCTCCCGATCGAGAGGCAGAAACCCAGCGATCAAAAATCAGCTGCGTTCGAGCAAATCTTTTCGTGTTTTTGCTTCTTCCCTGATCATGATTGAGTTCTCAAACATGATCTTTGGGATATCAGGTAATCCTCAATTTACGACAGTTGGTTTAGTGACTGATCGAAGTTGTAACGGCCCCGAAAAAAAGAGATTTATGTCCGTTTTTTCCACACTTAAGACCGTTGCAGCATTCGCATGGCCACGTGATCAAAATTCAGCCGCTTGGCAACGGACTCGTATTTATGACGGTCGTAGTGTCGCGGAGCCACGTGATCCCTTTTTATGACCTTCTGATAAGCAAAGTCAGTGTGGGGGGAAGCCAGATTCACTTAACAACTTATAATATCATCAGATAATATTCTTATTCTATATTTTAATTCTATAATTCAATTAGAATATTATCAGATAATATTGTTGTTCTATATTTTAATTTTAAAATTCAATTAGCATACTATAAGAGAATATTATTCTATATTCTAATTCTATAATTCAATTAGAATATTAGAATATTGTTCTATATTTTAATTTAATAATCCAATTAGAATATTGTAAGATAATACTGTTATTCTATATTTTAATTCTATAATTAAATTGGAACATAATAAGGTAATATTATTCAATATTTTAATTCTATATTTTAATTCTATATTCTAATATTCTTATTCTACATATTTTTTCTCTTCTCCCTTGTAGCCCTACACTTCTCTCCCTTCCCCTTTTTTTTCTCCCCTATTTGACTTTCAACTTCCTCTTATATTTTTGTGTTTTATGCTTGGATAAATGAATTAAAAAAAAAAACTTCGAACAACAGCCAAGCATCCACCCCTCTGCATGAGATGGGCTTTGTAGTACTCACTGGACATAAGCATTCAGGAACGAGTCCGCTTTGCAGACGAGATACACATCGGGGACACTAACGGATTCGGAGGTGCTGTACGCCTCCTTTAGCGTCCTGTAGTTCTCCTCCGTCAGATGCCAGATCGCTTGGAAGTGGTCGTTTAACAGGAAAAAGAACTTTACATTCTCCAAAGACCCTTTTAAGACAAAAAAATTGAGACACCCCCCCCCCCGTAAGGTGAAAGGATCCAGTTGGGAAAAAGTTTTAATCGTCCAGCAATAAAGGAAATTTGGTGATCTCGTTTACAGCCTAGCCCTCAACTTACGACCACAATTGAGCCCCACATTTTTGTTGTTAAGCGAAACGTTTGTTAAGTCAGTTTTTGACCCATTTTACGATCTCGCTTGTCACAGTCGTTAAATGAATCGCTGCCGTTGTTAAGCCGGTAAGGCAGTTAGTTGTTAAGCGAATCTGGCTTCCTCCATGGACTTCGCTTGTCAGACGGTCGCATAAGGGAATCACGTGATTCACTGCAACCGTCATAAATGCGAGTCCGTTGCCAAGCGTCTGAATTTTGGTCACGTGACCGTGGGGGTTGCTACAACCAATGGTCGTAAGTGTGAAAAACGATTGTCAATTATTCCTGTCAGTGCGGTTGTCAGTTCGAATGGTCACTAAACGAACTATTGTAAGTCAAGGACCCACCTGTAGCTTAGCTGGTGGATGCGTCAGAGAGGATGTTACCCTTATAATATATTGGCCTCAAAATTAAAGTGGTTTTTTCCCCCTTTTTCCTGTGGGTTAGAACTGGGCTAATGTCTATATAGATAAATTTTGGGCTTAATTCAAATTAAACACGCTGGACGCAGACACGGCTATACAGGAAGTCCTCGACTTATTACCACAATTGAACCCAACTGAAAAAAAGGATAAATGGATTATCACCCTCCCCAAATTTGGTTCCCTGTTTTTCCACAATGTTTCCTACACCCCTCCCCCCACTTAAATTCCCTAATTCACCCCCTAAAGTCATCTACAACTAGCGGAGTACAGGTAGCCCTTGAGTTACAACGATTCATTTAGTGACTGTTTAAGTGGCTTATTTAAGTTGCAGCATCGTGATCAAAATTCAGACACTGACTCATATTTACGACAGTCGCTATTTCTTGTGGGGGTGAGGGGATCACGTGATTCCCTTTTGCGGCCTTCGGACAAGCAAAGTCAGTGGGGGATGCCAGATTCACTTAACAACCGTGTGACTCATTTAACAACCGCAGGGATTCATTTAAAAACTGTCATTCATTTAACCGTAAAACGGGGTAAATCTCACTCAACAGCAGTCTCGCTTAGCAACGCAAATCATGGGCTCATAATTGAGGTCATAATTAGAGGACTAGATTGTTATCTACCGTAGAATTTCCCCACGGGTAAATCCGAACCCGCTCTGCCTGACAGGACCCGTTCCAAAGCAGAGATGAAGAGCGGCTGAACCTGAACCCAAGACGGGGCCCCCTCCTTCTCACCTGTTTGCAGAAGGGGCTTCAGAACCACAGCATTGATCCGCGCCAGATGCGCAGAGAACGTCTCCTCAACCCTGAGTAGTGAGGAGACCACCTCCGTGATGCTCATCGCCTGGGAAGATCCCGTTGGAAAAAGGAGAGAAGGCAGAGACGCCGAGTTGGGCCGGGATTTCAAAAGTTTTGGACCCTTTCAAAAACAAACCAGGATGGAACTTGGCTTGGTCCAAATCATGGTTCACACTGGAACGCCCTTAAAGATTCAGGAAAGAAGAAAGGGAGGGGGGGATTGATGTTTTAGATGTGAAGGATTGTGGTGGGATTAAGGATGAAGAGGTGTGGACTTCAACTCCCAGAATTCCCCAGAAAATATGATTCAAAATGGCTGGACTTCAACTCCCAGAATTCCCCAGAAAGCATGATTTAAAATGGCTGGACTTCAACTCCCAGAATTCCCCAGAAAGCATGATTCAAAATGGATGGACTCCAACTCCCAAAATTCACCGGAAAGCATGATTTAAAATGGGTGGATTTCAACTCACAAAATACACCAGAAAGCATGATTTAAAATAGGTGGACTTCAACTCCCAGAATTCTCCAGTCAGACTGCTTTAGGATAAATTGACTTCATTTTAAGATGGTTGGGCTTTAACTCCCAGCATAGCTGGCTGGGGAATTCTGGGTATTGAAGTCCAAACATCTTTAAGCCACAAAGGTTGAAAAATATTGGAACAGGGCATAATAACCAGATCTAGAAAAACAATCCATGTTTATCCCTGTCCCCTCTTATGCTAAATAAAACCAAATAAGGTTGATTATGAATTTATTTCTCTGGCCTCAATTTGCAGACTGTATAATCTCTTCTCCAATCCCTCCTCAATAATTCTATCATGCCAGGGGCATCTTTAAATTCCTTTACAGGTGAGGAGACATAAACAAGTGAGTCAGTAAATTAAACCAGGATATCTTGATTATGGTCTGGGGGCATCTGTTTTTATTACTGTATTATTATGTTTGCTGTTGTTTTTCAGATTCTGTAGAATCACATCAACTAGTAAAGCAAATATGAATAGACTGGGTGAAAACACGACTTTTAATCCCATTCTCCATCTTCCATATGTAGCCAACCTGAAAAATATGATTTATGACCAATCCTCGCACTTACGACCATCATAGGAGTCTCATGGTTATGTGATCAAAATTTGGGCACTTGCAACTGGCATGTATTTATGACGGATACGGAATCCTGGGGTCACATGATTCCCCCTTTGCAATTTTCAGACAAGCAACGTTAATGTGAGGAGCCGGATTCACTTAATGACCACATGATTCACTTAATAAAAGCAGTGATTTACTTTAACAACCGTGGGAAAATAGTTGTAAAATCGGGTGTGATTCACTTAACAACTGCAGGAATTTGCTTAAGAACACTGGCGCCAAAAGTTGGCAAATCGGGTGTGACTCACTTAACAACCTCCTTGTTTAGCAATGGAAATTTCGTGATCGTAAGTCGAGGACTACTTGTAGCTGGAAGTTTTCGGCTGTGGGGAAAAGGTGTTGAGCACACAAAGGCATCTCTGTGCAAATCGACAATTGCGTAAGAATGACATTTTTTAAATACTCCTCTGTGTGTGTGTGTGTGTTGTGTGTGTGAGATCAAAGTGTGACGTCGTCTCTCCATTAACAACACAATCTCTTGCACAGTTTCGGTTTGGGCATTGCAAATGGGCTGGCGCATTTTGGAAGTCTGCAAACCTTTGGTGTTTTTTTCCTCTCTTTCCCCGCCGCCCCCCCCAACAGCTTTCGAAACCACACTGGACACACTGACCCACAAATGGTAAACAAACACATTTCTATTTTTCTGGCTTCCTTTCAAAAACGTAACAACCACAACCTCAAAAATCTACAAATATGATGAATGCACCTCAAAACAAGGAGTGGAAAATTGTGACGTTTTGCACAGTTGTTAAGGGAATCACTGTGGTCGTTAAGTTAGTCACATGGTTATTAAGTGAATATCTGACTTCTCCGTTGACTTGGTTGATCAGAAGGCTGCAAAAGGAGATTCAGTGACCCCCGGGACACAGGGACCGTCATAAATATGAACCAATTGCCAAGCGGATGAATTTGGATCCCATGACCACGAGGATGCTGCAACGGTCGTAAGTTTGAAAAATAACCATAAGCCACTTTTTTCAGTAGCGTTGTACGTAGTTTTGAACCATCACTAAACAAACTCTGGTACAGAAGCAACAGGATCCTTAGCTAGAGAAGATTGCAAAATTCTGTTTTAGCTCTAAATATGGATCTTTTGTTATGTTTTGGGATCCAGTTGTCTTTCTTCTTCTCATGTCGGTGAAGCACCCAGAACTTGAAGCAAGGGGGGGGGGGGAACTGCAGAAATCTTGAAGAGTGCACAGGAAATATAGTGACTTTAATGCATTTAGACTTTCAACACATTTGGAGCAGGTTGGGTACAATATCAAAGTGAACATTCTTTGTGGGGCTTAAGAAAAGAAGACAAAGGGAGGATGAGAGAAAGAGACCACCTTATAGAAAGTAGGAGGGGATAAAAACTAAGAATGAAAAACATAGGGTTATCAAGTCTCATATATTTTGCAAATAGAAGTTGCCAATAATATCCAGATCAGTTTTGAATTGACAACAGGTTTTCATTCACAATATTAGAAGTCTTATATGCATACTTTGTGTTTCTGTGTTGATTTATATGCCTTTGAAGTTCCTCCCAATGTTGTGACTCTAAATGTTTGGCAAGGAAAGGAAAGTTGAGAGGTGGGTTGCAACTGAAGAAGAAAAAGAACATCACCAAGAAGACAATTGATGGTAAAACCATCTTTCTGGGTGACACTAAAAATCCTAGTCCATTATCTTGTTTCCTAGAACAGTTTGCTATGAAGGAACATCAACCAAGATTCAACAGGATATTTTTGTCTGATTATGGAAGTTCTAACTGGATAACATACACTGAAATTAGTGCTTTTGGCATTAAAGCCAGTAACCAATTATCTGTGTCTTGCAAGAGTAAGAAAACAAAACAAAAACTTCAAAGTGAACAAGCAGAAAAATAGTAAGTGATTTGGGGCAAGAAGAGGAAAAGGATAATGAACAAGAAAGAGAAGAGAGCAAAAATTACACCAAGTGATCATTATATGTTGCTTCAAAACTTAAGTCACAGATCAAAAGGAGTTACTCCCATATAAGCACATTGAAAGATAGAGAATCCTTCTTTGTTGATAGTTGAAATATGTTTACATGAAAAAAAATCACTCAGACTCTCTGCAAGATGTTCCTTACAGATTCTGGGATGAGAAAGGGAGTGGAGTAAAAATGAAAAAGATAAATTCATTAAAAAATTATACAGACCTAGTTAAAGAATGAATTAATTCACTACAGTCCTGCAGAAGGAAAGTAGTCCTTAGTCTGCCTTTTCCGTGAAAATCCTATATTTGCAATGTGGCCCTATCAATACTTGGTTTAAAGAGAATGAGATATAAGAGTTCTGCCACTTTTATGTTGCAATCAAAGCAACAAGTTTAAAACTGTCCCTCCTTCTTGCCTGCTGGCCTTCCTAGCTACCAATCAGTCCAGGAGAAATGATGAAGGGTATCCCATTATTAAAGGCATTGAAAATCATAGAACATCAGGCCATTGTGTGACCAAAATGGAGGATGGGGTTAAAATCCAAAAAGGACTTTCTTAACTTGGCTTTCTTTCTAGATGGTTTAATACATGGAAGTCTTGCAGCTTAAGGCGACAGTTCAGAAAAACCCTGAACATATAATTTAAAGCTTTTATCCATATAAATAGATGATGTGACTACCCACACCAAGGTACTACTTGTTTACAGGATTCCTCAGTGAGAAAGCTCCATACTTCCCAAAGTCCAACACAACTCTAACATTCTGAGATCAAGCTGCTATGTCAGTTTTCTTTCATTCTGAAAAGAAACCTAAATATTTGCTCTATTGGGTTCATCAGAAAACAAATTTGGCATCGCCGTATAGAAACAAATATAAAATATGAGCCCCGGTGGCACAGTGGTTAGAATGCAGTACTGCAGGCTACTTCTGTTGACTGCCACTGGCTGCAGTTCGGCAGTTCAATTCTCATTGGCTCAAGGTTGACTCAGCCTTCCATCCTTCCGAGGTGGGTAAACTGAGGACCTAGATTGTTGGGGGAAATATGCTGACTCTGTAAAACGGCTTAGAGAGGGCTGTAAAAGCACTATGAAGTGTTATATAAGTCTAAGTGCTATTGCTATCTCAAAAGTTCCAGTTTAACGTAAAGGAGTATGAAAAATAGGCATTATAGGTTCAGAACCCCAAAAGCATTTGGGAGGTCACCTATAATGGCAAATAAGTACCTTACAACAATAGACATCCTTGCAAAAGTCTAATATGGCAGAAAAGAGGAGCCTTGTTGGTATTATATTAGACTATTAAAGGAAATATATAAGCTAATACAATGCAAATGAAACACTGTTTAAACAAGTGATTCCCAGGCCAGGGCACTTCCCTAACAACAATGAAAAATGTTATCTGGACTAATGGCCTGATATTGTTTACTCTTTTTTCAATATTCCTCCCTTTTTTCCTGTTGGTCTTTTACTCTGCACTGCTTCTCCTTTTCTCTTGCATTTCTTATTATTCACATAGGCAATGGAGGCATGGAAATAATACTTTGAAATACTCCTTTCAACAACAACAACAACAAAATGCAGCTGACCACCTCTCCTTATCAGCAAACAATAAGAAAAGGAAGACAATCGAACAGTCCTGTCTGCAAATCACTTTCCTTCCACCCAAGGCCAAGCATGGAAACTAGGATGATATGGGAGAAGGTGCTGAATGGTATCCCCTGTAAAAATGAAGGAGTAGGTAGGGTCCACAAAGGTCAAATATTCATCCAGAGAGATGCGGGGAGGACGGGACACAGAACAGGTGTCCATCAGCACCTGTGCTAGCTACCAATATTGCTTCTAATGATGATTATGATAAGAGGGGAGCTAGTTGGCTGAGTCTGTACTGGATTATAAAGTTATATCCTAAAGGTGCTTTTCCCCCCCTTGAAGATGTTTCACTTCTCATCCAAGAAGCTTTTTAATTTCTTCAGAACTGAAGATGCAAAATGTCTTCAAGGGGGAAAAAAAATCCAGTTGCCTTTTGAAAAGTGCCCTTCAGACAACCATAACTGGATGGCTGAGAATCTCCATAGACAATTAAAAAATTTTTATTAAGTTTTCTATAAACATCTGTACATTTTATTTGCAATCCATAAAATCCATTCTGTCAATTGTATTGCTCTGATCATAACATTACTATGATTTACATACTCATGGTGTTGCATTTATTAAGTTAGACATTTTTTTTAAATTCTTTTATTAGGAATGTAGAACAGGTGCAAGACCATGTCAGGAAAGAAATATGATTGATTTAACTGTATTAAAGTTTGCAATAATAAGAGTATAGCCCTCTCCACTTCTTCTTTATCATCCTTTTACTTCTGGTTTCAAATTTTAGTTTAGAGTTTTCCAAACTAAGTTTTCCAGGGGATATAATTAAAAATGACTTGTGTTGCCTTTCAAATTTCTGGGCTTTATTATGCTCTTCTCCCTTTTTATCCATGGCAATGTTCTTAAAGAAAACAATCAACTTAAACAATCAACTTTTGTGGTCTGAAAACTTAAATGCTGTTCCCCAGCAAAACAACGTTTCCCCAGAATATATTCAGAAATTGCCATGGGTTTGCAATTTTTAATGTGATACAAGAAGAAAAGCTTTACCAAAATGGGGAGAGAAATCATCTCAATTGTATTTACTTCAACACATTGTCCTCATGGTGGCCATGTGTTGTCTTGGTAACACATTTTGTTATTTATTTGTTTCTTAGTTACATTTATATCCCACCTTCAATTCAAGAACTCAAGATGGTATACAAATGTCTGCTCATTTTCCCCCCAGTCAAAAGTGAAATAGCTGGACTGAGAAAGAATGACTGGCCTCAAATCACCCAGGGAATGTATTTGCTGAAAGAGTGGTACTTCCAGTCTAGTATTTTAATTCAATTACACCACCCTGGTTTTCAAGATGTTTCTTGATACGTGACTTACAAGCCAAGGGTCATTCTGGGTGGACATTTTATACTACACCCTAATTACATTTTTTGTCCATCAAGCTCTGGCACAGTTATTTTAAAGGATATTAAATGGATATTAATATTTAGTGGAATTATTACAATTAAGCATTGTTGTATTTTGATTACATTCTAACAGGCTTCATTAACTGTATAGGATCATTGATTTTTCAGGCTTTCATCATTTCTTATTCCTTTCCTCCAAGGTCCTCTCCACATCCTTCATCTATCACTTTGCCAGCTGTGGACCTTACATCATCTTTAAAGATTTCTACACTCTTCTTCTTTGTATACCTTTAATGAGCTCCAAGATTGGATCAAGAGCCAACTGAAATAGCAGCAGTATATGAGTATACCGTAGTAAATAAATAAATAAATTTTCTTTCAGAAGTTGTAGATGGGCCTGTTTCAATTGATGCCACGTAGAAAAAATATATGGATGGCTGTACTTACACATTTTTACTTCCTCTCATAAAGGAGTAACACTTTTAAATAAATAATTGGGAGGTGATATCTATTTATTTTGTTTGTTTTTCTACAAAAGGGCAATTCTCCAGAATCAGATGCCTACCCGTTCACAGTCATGTATAAATGCAGCTATTCAAAGGGAAGAGTTAGTAGATTTGAATTTTCAATGGGTTTAATTTATCACGGTAAAAAAGCAGAGGTAGTCCTCAACTTATAGCCATAATTGAGCCTCAAATTTCTGCTGCTAAGCAAGGCAGTCGTTAAGTGAATTGTGCCTTATTTTATGTCTTTTTTTGGCCACAGTTATTAAATGAATAACTGTGTTGTTAAGTGAATCACGAGGTCGTTAAGCAAATCTGGTTTCCCCCATTGACTTTGTTTTTTGGAAAATAGCAGGGAAAGCTACAAATGGGTGATCCCCTGACTCTATCACAAATATATACCAGTTGCCAAGTTGTGTCACGTGAATGTGGGAATGCTGCGACAGGCCTAAGTGTGAAAACCAGTCTTAAGCCACTTTTTTCATAGCTTCGAAGAATCATTAAATGAATGGTTTTAAGTAGAGGGCTACCTGTAGTACATTAGAGAGAGACAGAGATGGACCCGCTCCCTGAAATGCTATCTTTTAATAGGCATATTAATGTGCTTTTTTAAACAGTGAAAGAATTCAGAGTTACAAGCTGATAATACTCAATACTACTGTACAGCCATTTAACTCCAGTTTGGCATCGCTTATCTTTGTTATTTCTGCCATCCCTTATATGTGTGCAAAATTTAGTTTATTTTTCCATCTGAGAAGGAATATGGCATGATGTCATGGAAAATCCTAATGAATGGGGGGGAAAAACCCTCAGTAAATTTTACAATGCTTAATAATAAAATCCACAGCGTTATATCATGAGTTTCATTTCCTCACCTTTCCTTACCCATCATAAAATATTAGCTTCAGGACGAAACGAGAAAGTTTCAGAACTGTTTTTACTATTCAAATCTTACAAATGTACACATTTAAAAAAATATGGCAATAAGTAAAATAATGTGTAGTTACAGTGTGCTAACAGTTACAACACTATCCCGTGTTCAAAAAGTCATTGTCGGTCAATTAATCATTATTAAATTTCAATTGTTATTAATTAATTTAATAATTAATAATTAATAAACCTAAGAATTTAATCTATGCATTTAATTAAAAGATATTAGTTTACATACATAGAAACCAGATATTTGCGAGAGAGAAAAACAATATGATGTTTCAAACTTTTCAGGCAGGTCACAGTTAAAAATATTTCAACACTTTTTCAGAGGTGATTTAAATTCTATGCTTCTAGGTTTATTTTTTTAAGTACTGCTATTAAAAATAGTCTAATTAATTTTGCTACATAAAATAATGCATCCAGGATTCTATTTCATTAATTTACAAAAAGAATGCACTTAATTGGAGTTAATGTTGAAATATAAATAAATGCTTTTATCAACTTCATTGAATGATAAGTTTGCCCCAAAATCAGTGCCAATTTTTAAAAATAATGTTGGGACCAATTATTTCCAGAAAGCTCTTGTATGTGATAGTGTACCTTTCAAACACTTATATGTATGGGAAAAACTGAACAATAATTATTTAT
>JANHFT010001698.1:52626-71599 GCA_032467955.1 Pseudoxenodon macrops
GGGAAAGAGAAGAAGGAGGGAGGGAGTGGGGAGACGGCGCTCCGAATGACTTCTCAGCCAGTCACGTTTGGCTTGGTGTCCTTGTGAGGCTGTCACCCGACCCAGAGGTTGATTTGGCACCCCGCCCTACAGATTTTCCTCTTCCCTCCTTCCTTTCCTCTCCCTCCCCATCTCTTCTCTCTGCACACTCCACTTAGCACATCACAATCCACCTGACAACTCTCTGAAAATCCCCTGCCTGCTTGTCTGGCCTTATTTAGTCTCGGTGTGCGCACACTATTAGCCAGGATGTGGCAAGCTAAGGACAAAAGGGCTTGAGGTGAGGAAAGAGCTGAACCTAGATAGAACGAAACAAATTGGAAAGTTTTAGAAACAGAATGCATCGCCCTTCAAATTCCAGCCTCATCAGAGTGATGTTTTAGCTTGGAGGTGGCTTTCCTATTTCACTTCTCAATCCCAAATATTTTCCCTTGAGAAATAAGAACTCACTATTCCAGAAGTGTATATTTGACAGGATGTTACTGCTTGGCTAGGAATCTTTACCTGATTAAGACCAACTCTTTGTTATCGGTAAATATATGAAAAACAATAGTGTATGTTAGCCAAACATCTGTGAGAGGAGGTAGTCAGTCATTGTCCGGGGAAAAAAATTAGTTTTACATTTGCATTTTAGAACAAACTATTCTGAAACTCAGTGTTATAATAGCTGTATCTTCTTTACTAGCCTTTATGGAACTGTACACATTTGCATATGAATTTTCTACTTTGGTTCCTGTTGATGAATAAACACTGAACCTTGTTCTGACTCCTATTTTATCTTCTAAAACTCTGGTGTTTGCATGCAGACTTTTCATCACCTTTTAAGAATTTTGAAAAAAACTGACCAAGTCAAATAAAACCTTTTCTTGTTTCACTGATATCCTTGTTTTCGCTTGAAATTAGTAACATTGTAAAAGAGATCTGAAAGTGATGCAGAAATGGGAAAAAAAACTGAGTTTAACATTGGAAACATGAGAAATTAAGACAAATTAAAACCCATCCATTCTTATTACCCATTGTGTCTAGAAAACACGTATCTTAACTCTGTAATTATCTAATTCAGAATATAGGGTTTTCCCCCCTAGTTCCTAACACATGGCTGCATTACAAAGCAAGAATTGATTAAAGTTATTTTCTGGTTCAGAATGTAAGATAGATTTCTGTCTATCCAAAGCAGATTGCTGTAAATGCATCCATGAAAATTCCTCAGTACATCCCCTTATTCTCTGTGAACTCACAAATAAAAATGTAATAAATCCAGCATTTATGGGGAATCGGATAGTCCAAGTTTGGTTTAAGAATAAAGTCCTTTTCATACCAGGGTTTTGAAACTGTCATTCAGTGTCTAAACAACAAACTAAGAAGGAATAGGTTCATTTGATCAGAGAACCTTTATTATAAAAACAATTGTCTGTTGAAATTATATATCAAATCATTTACTTAAATAAATCCTATGTGATCTTTTTTATCTATTTCCTGGGTGTTGAATTTGCTCCCCTGGGTATTGGGGGTGGGGGTACAATGTCATCTTGTGCTAGCCTATAGGGTAATGAGAAATTATTTCCTAGAATCTCAATATCCTATATCCGTGATGGCAAACCTATGGCACGTGTGCCAGAGGTGCGCACAGAACCCTCTCTGGGGGCATGTGCACCATCGCCAGTTGCTCTTCTGGTTTCTGGTGTGCGCATGCATGCTGGCCACCTGGTCTTTGTGCATGCTGGAGCGCCGGAAACCCGAGGACCAGCTGGCTGGTGCGCATACTGGTTTTCATGTTTCCGGTGGGCATGCACACAATGCGCGTGCATGCACACAAGCATTCCGGTTTGGGCACTCGGTGCGGAAAAGGTTTGCCATCACTGTCCTACATAGAAGCAAACAGCTTTTTTTCTAATTTCATCCTTTGTTATAAAAGATTCCTGTATACCTTTTCTCTAGAATTTAAAACACTGGTTTCAACCACTGGAATTGTTTTTTCTATTAAGAGTCCATTGACCAGATTTGTGAACTTTTCTCCCTCCCTCATGTTTCAAGCCAGTTCTTCATTGGTGAAAAGCTCTTTCTGAGGAGTACTTGGAGATGGATACTTGCTTGCTAAGTTCCTGAAAGAGAAATCTGAATCTAATGAAAGCCAAGACAGATAGAAAATAATCTGTTAGCCTGGTAACGAATGAAGTGAAGAAATTGGAGATGATGAAAGAGAGTTTAGTTTCCTGAGGTAATTCTCCAAGTGGGACATAAACCTTCCTCACATCCAGTCCAAGAGCAAGATAACTTTATTCTGTTCCTATCAAACAGATATTTTTCATATTTCTGCAGTTGAAACTCAGCAAGAATGTAATCAAAGCTGGTTGATCATTGTTACCACAATTTCCAGTGCCATTATTTGCCCAGTGGCATACTGTATTATTAAGATATTTAAATTTAGAAGCTAGAACAGTGGAGTTAGTTATACAATGAACCAAAACACAAAGTTATAGTTGATTGGTTTGAGATTGCCGGGTTCTGCATGAGGCCATCTGTGCTGTGATTGGTTGCTGTGGGTGGGGAGGGGGCGTTTCCGTTCCCCCCCATCTTTTTCTTTTGTGCCCTCTGTGATTTACCTCATGATGTAGTAATGTGCCTGACTACCTCATGATGCAGTGATGTGCCTGTTTACTGTATATATAGATATAAAATATATTTATTTATATAAAACTACAAGTTTGTGTCAGCGTCCCTGCCTCCATTTGAACACCTGCTGTGCAATTCCCTGACACATAAGTCATTTGTTAGTTCATTTAGGAATGGACATATTCTTGCCTGCATGAAACTATTTTGAATTTTGCTTCCAGTTGACCAAGAAAAAACAATGCTACTTTACTGCTGTCCTGAAGGGCGATAATGTGAGAGCCATCCTTTTCATCATCAAAAGATGTTGAAGTGGAAGGAGACTAGCTTTTGAATCCTAAACTTCATGCAAATGTTTGGCCACTTTAACTGATTACACTGAGGCTTTGCATGGTTGGCCTGTTTTATCCTAGGATTCGTGGTGTTAAAATAAATTAAGATCTCCCAATGCACCAATCTCTTGGTGAAAAGAATCTTGAGAAAGTTCAGATGGCCTTTTCCTTCAGGATTTCTATTCTTTAACTCTAGTTAAAAGTGAATCTAGGGGTGATTATTCAGCAGCACGCAAGTTGTATGAACTTTACGTGATCTGAGGAGTTGTTTTCTTAGAGATTGAAAATAATGTGAAAAGCAACAAACAGAGTGTTCAGAAGCTTCAGTTCCTCAGAGCTCCTGTGGGTTTCTCTCTCTATATCTAGTTAATTGGGAGAGAGTTTATTTATCCAAAAATAAGCCCGCGACTGTTTTGTGGTAAAACTGACCTTTTCTTGCCTTTACTGGTTTGGATTTCGTGTTTGTATGATACGTAGCTTCTCCTTTGACCTACTTATGAAAGTCATGTGAACAGAACCTATCCTATGAATCTTTTGTTAATCCAAAAGGCATTGTTTAATCCAAATGAGAGACATGCAAAATCTCTCTCTCCCTCCCCTCCCTCTCTCATTAAAAATGAAGGACTATCTCTCACAAGACATCACACTGTAATCACAGCAGTTTAGTAAGAGGGATGGCCTGGTAGCTGAAATCTTCTAGGCAGGGTACTCTTTTCACACACTATTCTGAGATCTTTGACCTCACTTTGAGGGTCTATAAATAAAATGTCAATTTTTTAACTTCCATATCTGAGTAATAGTGGGCAACTATGTTATAGAATTTGATGGGGAGAAACCACCATTGGTATAGCATAGGTTGTGTAGGAGAAGAGCAGGCTGAACTGGAAGGGGTGGGTGGGTTAAATGTGTCATCAGTTTGGAGTCATTGTGTTACCACAAGAGACTCAAGTCCAGCTCCAGCCCATGAATTCCATTGTCCCTTATCTAGTGCCAATTTAGCTTTGACCATTAGTTGACTAGATTCCTATAAAGAGGTAACAATAATAAACTCTTCTGTGATTTCAACTCAACAAATGCTCCTGGTTATTGCGTCTGACAGATTGTTATAGGATAACACCCTGCATCCCCCAGCAGTGGTCATATTTAATGGAATGTAGGAAGTTTTAGTTCAGAACTTCTGACCTTTTTCTTAAAGTCTTATTTTCTGAGTGTTCTCAATAACTATTGGTTCATTTAGTGTAGGTTTATTATTGTTTGACATGAACAATTCTCAATCAAAATGTCTAAATTATATGAAACTACACAAAAAGGGAAGAAAGGCATGTAATCGCAATTAAACTAGGACCTTTCTTGAGTAATTTTGTTGTCTGAAATGAACCAGAAGATACCTTATCCTCATTCCTCAGGCAGAAACTAGCTAGACTGTCAGCTGAATCTCCTTCTTTCCTTCCTCTTATATGTTGCTACATTTCCATTGATGTTAAGTGTTTTATAAACATTGATAGAACATTAAAACATAGAAAATGAATAACATGAATATAATAATTTCCTTCATATGTCATCATTCAGACAGCAGAATTATTAAGCATCAGCAGATTCTTATTTTAACAGTGGTGAAGAAACGAATGCTCCATCATCCCTGAGAGATAAAAATTAGTCTGGATCCAGGGCAGGCTATATGGGCTTCATGAGATTCAGTATGATCTAGAAGTTAAAGCTTCAGACTAGAAATTGGGAGTCTAGGAGTTCTAGACCCACCTTAGACACAAAGCCAGCTGGGTGACCTTGGCCTAGTTACTTCCTTTCGACCCTGGGAAGAAGGCACTGCAAAAACCTTGCCAAGAAAATTGCAGGGATGTGACTAGGCAGTCCCCAAGAATTGGACATGATTTAATGGAAGGGAAAAAAAGGACTTCATAACTCTTTCTGCAATAAAGTGAAAGAATAGGGGTCAAAACATTGCCATTACAACTCTATAGTATTCTGCCCCCTGGTAACACCTTTTCTTGTGTTGGGAGAAATATCCATCCGGTTTGGTTCCAAGCCAGGAGAAAGACAAAATGGAGGCTGGAGGCTGATTGGAAAGAGGGTTTAATGATGAAAGAGAACCACCAAGCACATGGTTCTCTGGTGCAGCTGAACACTTGGATTTGAGAGGGGGGGATACCTTCTCTTGGGCTTTGAACTTGAATTTCCTGTTCCTGTGCAAGAACATGTATTCTATTGGCTGTTGTCAGATTCCTATGGGGTCATGTTTGGCTGAGCTCCCAGGCTTGGTTGAAGTTTGCAGGGTGATGCAATGTCTTTAGGAGATTGTGCCATGTGGTGAACTCTGCTGCTAGATGGGTTAATCCTATTATGTCCTGGAGGGTCATGTCTTAATCCCATCACCCTGGATCTGAAGGTCTTTTGTCTTGTAGATAGCATGGCCCAGCCTTTCTTAATGGGTATCAAATATCTGCTGGGGGCAGGGAGTTGAAGCGCTGAGTTTCTATCTCAAGATCTTCTATTTCTCTTTTAGGGGAAATATTTTACTTTGCCTTTTTTTAAATATTTCTCAAAACATTTCATTTTTCTAGGAGGGGTGGCTTCCCTCACTTGTAAATACTATTGGCCTGAGTTTTGCTGTCATTTCTTTCCCTCTGGTGTTACCAAGTTGACTGCTTTTGCACGCTGCTTTTGAAGAAAGAGACCACTTGCTTCTTGATTCTAGCTAAGGCAATGAAGAGCAGAGACTTTATGATGCTTTATAATATGGACCCTGGCATAAAACTCCAGTTCTAAAGAAGCTTATTGGAAAATGTGCAAATTTCTCTGAGCTCAGCTTTGCAAATGGACCCCAAGACATATTCTCGTGCTTGCTTTGTCAGAGTGTGTGCCTGGCTCATATTGTGAGCTATCATAAACAGCCACATCATCAGTGTTTCCAGGTGAGGAGACAGATAATGTGCCCAGCTGGATTCATCCGGTCCTGGAACTGCTCTTGTTATGTTACCTGCTTTCAAACGCTACCAGAGAAAAAAGAATAATGGTTTATCTTCTCAATCCTCCTATGCAAAAGTTTACAAAAGGCTTAAGGTATCTCATATTTGCTTTAGACAGAATTTGAAATGTATACAGAAATACAGGTTTTGAGTTCGGTCAGATGGTCTTTCTGAAAATACTCTTAGAAGAAACTGCAGGTAGTGACGGATTTCCGACTTCATCCAGTTGACACCAGATTTCATTGCCAGTTGAACATTGTGCATTAAGTCTGAAAATATTCCCTTAGCTGCAAAAATCACAAAAATAAAGGATAAAATCTTAAAGCTGGAAGTGACCCTAAAGATCATTTAATTTAATGCCCGGTTTTTGCTTGTAATCATATTTCCTTCTCAGGAAAAAAAGAGGGATATGTTATTAGTACATATATCCTGTAATTTCATTCTGTAAGTCTCTAGATGAATGAAAAGTTTTAAAAATCAGCTTGCTTTAGGCTAATAGTCTGACTTGATGCAAGTGGGGAAAAAGCCTATTCTAGAATTAAGAATCCAAGAGCTTTTGAATTTATATGAAATGGAACTCAAACAATGATATTTCTTAGTTGCAGCCTCGAAGAGATTGTTTACATTAGGATATCATGTATTAATCATTGGCTAGAATTAAAATTTGCAAGTGAGCTGCAGCTTTGATTTGAATCATATTTATTATAGCAATTGAAACGCTCTCAGAACTTACTAGTTCAATGTTTCATAGGATTTATCTCACCCTGAAGTGGTCAGAAACCTTGCACAACAATGGTCCAATTAACCCATCCCCAAGGCAGATAATAACCGAATCTTGAGAGCCTGATTGTTTTGTTACCTCCTCCTCCTTTTTATGGTTCAGTAAAGGGAGGGCAGAAGGGATGCGGTGGCTCAGTAGCTAAGACATGGAGCTTGTTGATCAGAAAGTCGGCAGTTTGGGGGTTCAAATCCCTAGTGCTGCATAACGGAGTGAGCTCCCGTTACTTGTCCCAGTTTCTGCCAACCTTGCAGTTCGAAATCATGTAAAAATGCAAGTAGGAAAAATAGGAACCATCTTTACTGGGAAGGTAACAGCGTTCTGTGCGCCTTCGGTGTTTAGTCATGCTGGCCATATGACCACGGAGACGTCTTCGGACAGTGCTGGATCTTCATCTTTGAAACAGAGATGAGCACCTCCCCATAGAGTTGGGAACGACTAGCACATATGTGCGAGGGGAACCTTTACCTAAAGGGAGGGCATCGGCCACATCTCCTTGTGGGCTTAAAAATTGCGCCCGCTGCTTTTGCCTAGGCAACAGATCCTGCATATCTCTGTCAAGTTTATCTTCCTTACTCCCTACAAAAGCCTTCTGAACACCCTCTGGGTGGAAGCCATCTTGATTTCATGGGGGACCTCATTGCAGAGGGCAAGTGTTGCTATAGAGAAGGTTTGCTTCCCAGGTCCAAGAAATAACAATGTTTGAGTGAGAGGATCCACTGTGCACCAACTCTATAGGTTTTAACAACTAGGCAGAAGCTACAGGAGACAAGCAGTGCCTCAGGTAGCCAGGCCTCATGCTATGTACTGCTTTATAGGTGATAGCCAGCCTTGAACAAATATACCAACCTGATATATATCAAATATATCAGCGCAACCCATAAAACATGGGCATGCCAAGGCTTACTCACCACTGCTTTGTTATTATGTTTTGTACCAGTTGAAGCTTCTGAGTTTTCAAGAACATCCGTATATAGAACACATTGCATGCAATATTTGAGCCATAAGGAAACAAGGGTTTGAGTAACTGAGGATCACCCAATCCAGGTAGAGGTAAAATTGACACACTTGATGGGACTGTGCAAAAGCTCTCCCTCCAAAAAGTTCCAAGAGGATCAATTGTCCAAGATGACCCCCAGATCGCACACCACTTCTGAATGGGGAAGTGTAACTCCATCTAGAAATAAAGATGGAAGACACCTGAACTAGACAGTCCCAACAATAACATCAACCTGGCCTTCGTAGGATTGAGTTGGAGTCTGTTCTTCTCCTTACAGACCCCAATTACAGATCTCTCAATTGAATTTTTACAAAAAAGATCCCTAATGATATTGATATGGATTAATGATTCTGTATGATCCCCTTTTTGGATTAAATACCGTAGTATTCTTAGGTCTCCTACAATCAAACATTGGACTATAAAAAGAATAAAGCAAAACTACAAATCCTGTACATCTGACCTGCTCTATGCATTTTATCATTTTCAGACACACTTTGTTCAATGGTCATGGGCATTTTCAGTTCAACATCAATTACCTGATCAATGAATGACAAAGAACTGCCCCCCATGTATGACTGAAACTGGAATCTTGGCACTCAAACCCTCTGTGGTAGGAAGGGAGCAATTAAATAGGGTTCTATTTTCATTTCTGCATACAGCATTTTTAAAATGCCTTTCTAAATATTTTTATTTCAGCATTCATTCTGTGAATCCAGGGTCCTACTGTCTGTTCAGTACTATCCTATTTTTTCCCTTCCAATATGGCCATACTTAAGCTCTTTGGAAAGAAATAATCTTGCTAAATGACAGAGTACATTCCCTACCATTTAATAGGTCTTCTCAATTAAATCCCTAGAATCTCCAGTAGATGGTCAAATTAGCAAATTATAGCATGGACACCAACTTGACAACCTAATTGCCAGGAAAAACAAAACAAGACTGAGTAATGTTTTAATGTCTGGGAACCATAATATGCTTTGGGGGAATGAAGGAGCTCAGTGGTTGGGGAACGTTACATAAAATTGGTTGGTTTTGTTCCCTAATTTGTGTGTGGGAAATGTGCGTGAATTTATTTTATTATTATTTTTGCTTCAATGAATAGAGATTATTTTAGGGCTTCCTAATTTCAGTTTTTGAGGTATGCTTTTTCAGGATGTCAGTTGCTGTTGAAAAGGGCATGGCAGAGCTTTCAAAAATGATCAAAGGACCATGTGTAGCCCTGGGGTTGTATGTGCTTGGAGTAGACAAGGCTGGCTTAGATAGAGAATTGTAGTGATCTATCATCAGATAACTTTTGTGTTCATTGGTTTAGTTTCACATTTTATGTATGAGTAGTTAGTAGGAATGTATAAATCAGGCAAGACCTGATTCCCATTTGTGATTAAATCCATGCTTGCAATTCATTTTAAAAGACCTAAGTCAATTGAAATTGCTTCAAGGGTTCAGTTCAATGATATGATTCAATTCAAAGTATTTATCTGATTCAATAAGTGTATGCCTATATGGGCAAAAATCCATCTGATCTTTGAAAATACTTGAAAGCTCCTGATCCACTGTGAAGCCTCAAATTGATTCAGAGATATAATTAGAAAATTCATCCTGAAGGAATGATTTGTTTGACACAGCTTCAGATTGAAGGCTTTGCACAATCCTGGCAGCTAGAATGCCACAGCATTTGCAACACCTAGCTAGTCATCGTTGATTAAAAAAATAAACAAGCAGAGCTTGACCTGAATAGTGCCTGGGTGGGAGACTTACAAGACATTCCAGACTGTAGGCTAGGACAGGGGTCGGCAACCTTAAACACTCAAAGAGTCACAAAGATCCTAACCGGAAGCCCCCGTTTAATTCTGGAGCCAACCGGAAGTCCAGTTCCCCCATCACAGTCTCCTCCTAGCACGGCGTCCTTTTTCCTCTACCTGTCCTAACTGAAAGCCCTATCAATTGTGGAGCTGAACAGCAACAGGGAGCCGCAGCAGAGGAATGAAAGAGCCACATGTGGCTCCAGAGCTGTGGGTTGCTGACACCTGGGCTAGGACAACTTGCGGTGGCCAAGTCACCATGGGACAACTTGCCAAGGCCAACTCACCAGAGAACAAGAGGTACACAATTTTTTTTTTAATGGTGGAATAGAATAGAATTCAAGAACGGATTCCAAAGGAGGGACAAAATGAAATGTGAATGACAAAAATTAAAACAATTATTTTAAATAATTAAATGGAATTGTTGAATTGTCCTGTGGCGAGTTGTTTCATGATGACTTGGCCATGGCAAGTTGTCCTACGGCAAGTTGGCCATGGTGAGTGGTCCCATTCCTATACAAAGACACTCAAGAAGGCAACAGCAAACCATTTTTATATTGTGCTTTGGAAATTTCATGGAAGTGTCCATGTAGTTGCTTCATCTTCAATTGAGCTTTTACTTTTACATATCTATCACACTGTTCCCTTTCAAGATAAATCACATTATACAAATTGAAGGAAAAGTGAGAATTAGGAGTCATAATAAATTAAAAGCCAGCATGAGATTTAAAAAAAAAAAACCTAAATGAAACGCTTGCATCCACCTCTGTTCGTCTATTGGCTGTATTGTTTTTAAAAAAAAACTAAACTAAAATCTAAGTTACACAAGTAGCTTTGCTATCTCCGTAGCTTTCTATTTTGCAAACGATCTTTGCTTCTCATCCTTGAGATGTCAAATTGACTTGACTTCAAAATGAGGTAAGCCCAGTACTGTTTTCTTTCAGGGTTCAACTGTTCATTTTTATTGAGCAGGTCTTTGGAATCTTCCGTAAAGTTGTAACCTGATGGCACCACTGTGTATGCATAGAAAAAGTGACACATCATCCCTCACAGCAATCTATGTGGGGTTTTTATGTTTTTCCCCCCAATATGTGTTTTCTTTTTCAAAGTAGGGTTATTCTCTCTTGCTTTCTAATATATCATTTTTCAGGGCTATATAAGTGCATTTGGTGGTAAAGGATGATCAGCCTAGAAGATTCATAAGGATTAATGTTAGCTGGTTTGGATAAACAGCAGGGCTTCCAGGCTTGTAAAGAATTTATTTTTGTCTTCATTCATTATAAAATGTTTCTAATAGCAGAGCAGTTGTGTATTCCTGTTTCCATTTCTGTGAGAGAAATGTTTAATAAGAGGACTAAAACTGGCTTTCGAGGAATAGGAGACGGGGACAAAAAGAATTGGGGGGGGGGAGAGCATAGAAGCCAAAATTCTCTTCTCCTTTGAATGTTTATATTTCACAAGCCAAACCAGGCAGGCCCAGACTGAATAATTAATCGTAGCTTTGTTTAACCTCACACATCTGCAGTTCTTGAGTGAAATTGTCTAAAATTCCATTCTAGTGAAGGAGCCTTGACTTTTGAGAAGCTGAACAAATATGAAAATAAAATAATAAAATGTGGGACTGGTTGTTTAGTAGGCCATGGCCTACATTTTGAGGAAATGGAGGTAGATCGAAGAAGATGGCTGGTAATATACAGCCATAAGCAAAAATTGGAAAAGAAAGTTGGTTTCGTCGTACGTATTGTTTGACATATCAGGGCAAAGAATAGCATTGTTCTATAACTACACAACGATTTTAGGAATGTTAACTTGGTCCTGAAAGCTTTTCAAGCTTTTCACAAGTTTCTTTATAGCCTCAATATCACACATTGAGCAGCATTAATATTTTCACAGAAAGGTTAAACAGAAATAAAATACGGGTTCAAAGAATTTGCTTGATAGACCAGTATCAAATAATTTACCAACTGAAGAATAGGGAAATCAAAACACTAGGAGAGTTGTATGATTTTGGTGTGAAGATTTACAGATTGTTTTGACAGTCCAGTATATGTCATAGGATTGTGATAAGCTCACGATACCTGGAATAGAAATCTAGATGGCTTGGAGAATACATCCCATGGAAAGGAGACTAATCCATGCCATCAAAACTGCCACAAAAATACATTTTATCTGAAGAATCTGTACAGAACAGAATTGGTCACAACAGAAAGGAGAAAGTACCATTCATTTAAGTTCCAAGGAAGCATGCAAAGGACTGAATTTCACATCCTCTGTTATTAAGGCGAAGTATCTCATTTCACTCCCATTCTGATATCCTTTCCTACAGAGTTGTGAATATAACTGAATTCACATGAGGACATCTGAAGAACCAAAATGCATTGTTTTATATGTTTATACCAAACATTGTAATGCAGATATAGTTCAGCAACCATGAAAGTAAAGACTATTGACATTGCAAATATGTACATCATGCTTTCTCTGAGGATTACTTCATTCTAGTGTCATATCTTTGTGGTGTATATTACATAGGTAATGACTAATCCCAAACTGCTCACTGACTCCATAATACATGGAAATTTGATGTCTTATCTAAATCTAGCGCTTCAATCAGTCCATTTCGACCACCTCCTTCAGAATCCTTCAATTTATACCCTGCTGTGTTCCATGCATGTACATTCAAGATGGGTATGCCCCATTAGTTCCCTAAGAGTGCATTCGTTTTCATTTTATTCTTTGCAAACACAATGGAAAGTCATAGTGATTGACAGCAAGCACCTAATATGTGATACGCAGGAACAGAATCACATATAGAAAGTAACTCATGAAAATGTGTATAATTATGTTCCTTCACATTCCCCTCCTCGGATAGCTATATATAGATGTACAGTAAAATCATACTATTTGGATTCCAACGAAAAATATGTTTTATTATTATAGCCATAGGCACTTGGGAGGTGTTTGTAATTTTTGAAAAAAATATCCCAAAATCATCAAGGGCTGCTCTTTGGAGTGTGTTAGCATTTATCAGGTAAAGATGGAAGCCCTGCTTATTTTTTATGACATGGGAGTTGGGGCAATGTTCCCATTTTACTCTGTGATTTGAATTGGAATAACCCTGTGTTTACAATAAAGCAGTAGCACTGGAAGCATATACTAAAGCTTGCACTAATGCTATGAAAGTTTAACCCCAGAGACAATGTCTTATAGCACTATAACAGTGGTGGGATTCAATTTTTTTTACTACGGGTTCTGTGGGTGTGGCTTGGTGGGCATGGTGTGGCTTGGTGGGCGTCGCTTGGTGGGCATGGTAGGGGAAGGATAATGTAAAATCTCCATTCCCTCCTGATTAGCTGGGACTCTGGAGGCAGAGAATAGATGGGGGCAAGGGCCAGTCAGAGGTGGTATTTACCGGTTCTCCGAACTACTCAAAATTTCCACTACCGGTTCTCCAGAACTGATCAGAACTTGCTGAAACTCACCTCTGCTTTTTATATACATTGAAATTAAACCACATTTTCTCATTTGGATATAAAAGGAACTCTTTAAAAAACACAATAGAAGTGACAAGCAGGGAGAAAGGTATATTTTAGTTGCCTAATATGTCGTGGATTATTAGACCAAAATTTATATCTGAATTGGCCCACTTTGAAAGCACTTTTGGAAAATCTACATAGTAGATCAAGACTATGAGTCATGATTTAAATTCCATTCAAACCATTAAAGTTGGCAGAGTGAATCCAACCTGCTCTTACAGTCCATACTGTGTAATGTGAAAAATGATTCTTACATTCTTTCAAACATAGAAACAACTTTTGCATCATTTCTTTGTGGATGAAGGGGTGAAATAGGAATGGAACCGAACCTTCATATTCTACTCCAAACAGTGTACAAAATTATAAATTTCTTTTAAGGAAAAAAAATTTTTTGCACACACTGGCTAGAGAAGCTAGAGGAGAAATTGTCTCCCAACTCCATTTGAAGGCTTTCTCTGCCTTTTGTTCCTCAATATTTATTGAACTACTCATTTAATAATTTTAATAATACTCAATAATAATAAAAAAAGACATTTTTAAAAAGTGTCGGAAATAACATCCCAGTTGCATTGGTTTTGCTCTGCAGCCCTAAAATTCAGTTGCTATACAATAAAGTTATTTCAGTACAAAATGTTTTTATCTTAAAAAAGATGCAGAACAGGCAGAGCTCAGATCATCTGTAGCAGGTAAATACAATATATCACTGGAGCTATGAGCAGTGGAATTTCTCTTTACTCAACTCAATTTGTTTCTTTGACAGAGTATTTCAGTGTAAATATGGAAAGAGATTTTCTGTGTATGGTTAAAGGGGGGAAAATACCACACATCTAGAAATATGTGATTTATCCCCTATGTTTGGAATGTAGCCATTGCTCAGCTTTGGCTATCTGTTCAAGTCTAAATGTATTTCCCTGGGTTACTGGTTTTTCTCCTTGAGGAAAATGGCAGAGAACGGCATTTCTTGAGGGAATGTGAATATCTTAGCAAAAGACTGCTTCTTTGTGCAATAAAGCACAAAGAAGGACCTTGCCAAAAAAAAAAACACCTGGTCATTTCTCTTCAAAGAGATGACAGTGAGGTTGCAGAAAATCCGATATGAACTCATGAATGTGTTTTTTTTTAATGCAGCAACAACTGTAACCCCTTCTCAAACATATGAATCTATTCATCATATTGTACGCCTCTGCCTAGAAAGTGTCTCCACCCAATGTTTGATTTCTAAAATCGAAAAGCATATTACAATCTGCCTTCCCATTTTCCCAAAGGTTTCTTCTCCCAGGGAAGAAAATTCTCATCCTCGGAGTGGTTTAGAATTTCTTTTGGATTTTGTTTGGGTGGTGCTTTTGACATTAGTTGTAAAATGACAGAACAGGCTGCTTTTTCTCCATCGCTTTCCCTGACTTCATCTTTTCTGATTTCCCAAAGGTTTATGGGGAGAGCCCCCTCAAGCTGTTCTGTGTTGGGGCTGAAATGAGATATAGCAGACCAGGAAGATTATTTGCCCTTTTAGTGAGATGACTGTATGGTTACTATTCTTACACAATTGCTGATGTCTGTGCATCTACGAAAGTGTCAAATCTGCCACTTATGATTATTTCACCCAAATATTCTACCCCTTTGTAGGAATAAAAGATATCTTTTTAAAATCATAAGTGCAAGAGAGAGAGAAAAACCCTAATGAGATCCATTCTTTTTCTAAATTAAAAATTCAGATGAACATCTCCCACTGCTAACTGACCCACAGCAATGATTTCACCTTTGCTCTTTTATACCAGTTGGTTTGGTCCTTTAGAAAGAGAAGGACAATATGACAGCACAGGAAGCAGAATGAACTGTAGGAATCCCCAATGGTACAATTCCCAATGACGCTCATTCTACCTATATGGCTCTTTATGCATATCCATGCAAGTACATGGTTAGGTGGTTAAGCCAAATTTGTGGCCTCTTTAATGCTGCTTGACTGAAATCTGTTTTAGGATTAAAGATAGTGTTGGAGACTTTGTGGTAGGGAATGCCAAAATTAAAAGCAGCTGCCTGATTATATTCAGATATTCACAGCATTTGCCAAAAATTCCTAATGTGGGTGGCATGCTTTGAAACAAAGAATCTTTCTGTGGGAGGTCTGTTAAAGCACACAAAAATGCACAAACACACAACACTACTAGAAGAAAAGTGGTGATGGCCAGGGATTTTCTCTTTCTTTATTTCAGCTCCCTTAAAGAATGCAAATAACTCCAACACACTTCTCCCTGCCAATGTGGATAAGATTATTTTCATACCATCTGAAGCTGCTTCTTCACAATCTGTTTCTGCCCTGTCAGCTGAAGGATATGACAAAACTGAGTTGTGTATAAATTACATGTGGCCTGGGTACCCATAAGCCTGGAAATCTTTTCTACACCTTTTCTAAATTACTAAAGTTCTTATGTGAAAGCCAGCTAAAATACTGATGTCCACAAGCAAACTATCTCCACTAAACTAGAGATTAAGCCAGCCAATTTCTTTGGGATGACAAATCCCATAGGGGTTTTCACAGGGGTGGAGTTAGATTTCGCATAACTCTGGAACAAGGGTGTCAAACTGGCAGGTCTGAGGCATCACGCGTAAGCCACGCCAAACCCAGCTCCGCGAATGGGAAAAATGTCATGAAACATCACATAACAGCAATGTGACACCACAAGTTTGACACCCGTGCTTTGGAGGAACTGCAGAGAAAAACTGTGTCCATTATTAAGAGTCTTCTAATCAAACACATATTTGGAATGATATTAAAAATGTTGGTCTTCAGAAAAAGTCAGACGCAATGAGTTAGCAAGGGAAGGAGAAACGCTGTTTATTCACAACATCATTTCCTTGCATTTCTGATTGTGATACTGGTTTTGAAATGCAACACCAGCAGCAGGAGTAAAATGGGAGCATCATGGTGTGTGATTGTGTGCATGTGTGTTTGTGTATAGTGCCAAACTTGATCTTGTTTGCTTCTTCTATCATTTAATTCACAGAGGGCCCCTGAACATAAATTGAAAATAACAAATAGAAATAATAAAGCTGGTTTTCAAATGCATAATGAGTTCTTTTATCTCTATCAGTCCTATGAAGGGATACTTATAATAATCATTGCAGAAGTAAAATTTAAAATACATAAATTTCATTGTCAATGAGGGTTACTGACTAATAATTAGCCTGCATTACGAATATTTACTTAAATTGGACCTTTTTCACCTCACCTGAATCAACTGATACAAGCTTAAAGAGATCACCCAATTGCATCTTCCTCCTGTTCCTATTTCTTGATCTCAGAAATTCCAATGGTGTCCTACTCAGTTTTCATTCTTCCTGAAGAAACATAGACATACTATACACTATAAAAGGGTGACATCTGCTGGCTGTTTTGTTTATCACTATGCAGAATGGTGCTGAGCAAAATGAAAGTTAAAGAAGCAGTACCCAGCTCAAAAACTTACATTATTCTAAAGTCCACAATGGGACTTTAACAAAAGTCTGAAAACCATATACTCCTTCTCTGTTTCTTTTGTCCCAACTAAACATTCGAGGTTTCTTCAGCCTGCCTTTATAAAGCATGTCCTCAGGTTCCTCTTTCATTTTTGTTTCTGTCCTTTGAGACAGAACCTATCAATTAATCTTCTGGAAGTGTGACCTCAGAACTATGTCCAATACTCCAGGTATGGTCCTATCACTGGAGAGCAGAGGGCAATAAGGACTTTATGGGTATTGGTCTGTGGATATTATTGTACTATAAGCCTGCATTCCTACACACTTCTATCTGAAAGTTAGCCCTATGGGATCTCAAAGGAATTGGCTGGCTAAATCACTAACTATGTGGAGAAAGTTTGCTAGTGTACATTGGTATTTTAGCTGGCTTTCACATAACAATAATCAAATAAGACATAGCAATAGCAATAGCACTTAGACTTATATACCGCTTCATAGTGCTTTTACAGCCCCCTCTAAGCGGTTTACAGAGTGAGCATATTGCCCCCAACAATCTGGGCCCTCATTTTACCCACCTCGGAAGGCTGAGTCAACCAGATTTGAACTGCCAAACTGCAGTTAGCAGTCAGCTGAAGTAGCCTGCAGTGCTACACTCTAACCACTGTGCCACTTCATAATGTTATTTCCTTTTAAGTTAACACATACAGGGCCATTATACACAAGGTGTCTGTAGTTTGCCAGGGCATGTGTAGAGTTTTGCCAAAATGAGGGAAGCAGCGTTGTAATATGCAACACAAGTTAGACCTCTTTCATATGTGTGGCTAATGATGTCACATATATAAAAATATGGGATTTTTGTCATGACAGTGCAATACTCTTTTCACCTTTGTCTCCTCTGCAGACAGCCCTAACCGTACAATTTCTTTGCGTTAGTGATCATTACAGAAATGGTATAAGTGGTCTGTAATGGATTTTGGTTTAAGCTTTGAACCAAGAAACTATCTCTGTTGGATTTTGAATTTGGGGGTGAATTACTGTATTAAAACAAACTAAAATTTATAAGGAATTTTATAATGGGAATACTTAGTCATATTAGTCTTTCAACAATTGCTCAACAAATTTGTACAGAATAAGAAAGTAAATTCCTTCATCTGGACAGGGCAACGCTATTTTCACCTTTGCCTCCTCTGCGGAAAGCCTTGACTATACAGTTTCTTTGTGCTGGTGGTCGTACAGAAGAGGACATTTGGTATAAGTTAGAACCTGGGTTGGTGGCCCGGAGGGGCGGGGAGGGCATCTGCCTTTATGTGCGCATGTGCATGTGTGAAAGGTAGTGAGGCGCAGCCCACAGGTTGGGGACCCCTGAGTTAGAACCTAGAAGTTATGTCTGTTGGATTTTGAGTTTTAGAGTAAATTATTGTATTAAAGCAAACTAAAATTTATAAGAAATGCTATTGTGGGGATAACAGAAGCCTCTTAGTCATTTTAATATTTTAACAATTATCAACAAGTTTTGTACAGAATAAGAGAGTAAACTCCATCTTATAGGTAAGTCTAGGGTTTTTTTTTTAATTCTGGAAGAGTTCTTCCATTTAATGTCAATATCCAAAAGAGGAGGAAAGAATGAATGATGTTCTGAAGCCACTTTTTTTTTTCCAGATTGGACTTCAGCTGCTATAATCTGTGACTCTTCACATAACACAACCAATAGCTGTGTTAGGATTATCGAAAATGATATCTGGCACATCTAGAGACTGAGGAAGGCACTATCAATTCTTCTTGAACAATCTGAGTATGTTTACCCTTATGCAGAGAATCAGAACCTGAGAGTTTTCTAGCAGTTCAGTTTTTGCAGTACAGCTCATATTTCAACATCATTCCAAGCTTAGTTTTAGCTACAGTCTCCTCAAATTTTCTGTCCATTTTTTCATTCTGGCTTTTGGAGAAGACAGACGTCCAATCACCTACTATGCCTAAAAAAGAAAAAGAAATAATTACAGTGGTTGGTGGAGGGTAGGAAGGTAAGGGGAGAGAAAAACGTTCAGTTAAACCAAAGAAGAACTATTCTTCAAAACTCCTCTAAAAGCAACAGAGGGTTTTATCACACAATAAAGACACTTCCATCTTCAAGCTGTGGTGTCCACTTCACATGGTTCATGAAATGTTCATTTTAACAAAGATACTTTATGCATGCTTAGGAAATGTTCCATTTCTCAGATATGGAAGAGATGTCTCCCCCCTGCCTTATCCCTCAAAAAGGTTGGCTTAGCTACCGTATTTTTCGGAGTATAAGACGCACCTGAGTTTTTGTGGAGGAAAATAGGGGGAGAAATCTGCCTACCAGATATTCATCTGGCTAGCGTCTTTAGTCTGGTCAGCTTCAGCACATTATTTTATCCCCTGATTAGGACTGGGGAAAAACAGCTTCTAAAGCACAGCTGA
>JANHFT010001698.1:87152-100073 GCA_032467955.1 Pseudoxenodon macrops
TTCTATGATGTCACCAGCTGCTTGCAACCTACTCTATAGAACCGGGCCGAACCGGGAGGATTTCACCCCTGATTCAACCCCATATTCTAGAAGATCAGGAGTTTTATAATCATTTCGTTCTAAGGCAAAACAATTTTTTAAAAGAATTCTGTTGACCAGTCAGTGGGACATACAATTGGAAGCAGGATGCAGAAGGAGAAGGCATACTGATGTGTTTACAAGCACCACCCCAACAGATAAATTGTGAGGGGTTCTTTTACACAGGTCTACTGATCTTCCATATTAAAACTCTGAGGACAGTTCCAATCCCTGCTCTTATAGGTCCAGACAGCCTTAGGGCAGCATGTATAATGTGATGCTGGCTTCCAGTGTGGTTGATTTTTTTTAAAAAGTTAGGACAAACTCATGGAAGTCATGTGGAACAAGGTCATCTGATAGGAGACCCATAGAATTCCTTGGATAGTTCTTGGCCACTGTGAGAACAGACTATTGAACTGGAAGGGCCAAAAATCAAACCCAGCAGTACACTAATTATGTACTTATGTCATCATGCTTTTCTGCCAATTCCGGGATGGGATAAATATATTATGGGAAGCATATAAAATTGATAAATAAATAAAAAATCTTAATATGCAACAAATGATCTTTTCTTTTCATGTCTCATATCTATAAAGAAATTCATAAAGAATCAACATTTCAGTACTGGTATCAGCAAAAGTCCATTTAGGGTTATCAGACATAACATATATTTTAAACTTGATTAAATAAACCAACTTTCTATTCCTTATTTTTATTTCTTACAAACTTGATTTTTAGACTCTTCAAACAATATCTTAGAACTTGATTTGTTACATTTTTTCTTTGTCCCATTTCACAAAATCTTGCAAAGCTTTTACAAGCTTCTTTTGGAAATCAAAAGATTTCTTATCAAACAATAGCTTCTATTGTTAGGGGCAAAAGGGGAAAATATGCCATAGATGCTATCCCAATCATCTAGGTTTATTTCTGCTATCTGACAACAGCAAAAAAAATGTGCTCATACATTTAATTTCTCACAAAATTGATCCTGTCTCAAATCCCATTTTGACTACCATTTTGAATATGGGATCTGTTACACTCAGGCAGATTTCTTTTTGTCCCTTGGCATGATGGTTTTAAGATAAAACTAATGTATAGTATAATTTATGATTTTTTTTCTTAAAATCACTGAGAAATCTCAATTCATTTTCACGGGACATTTTGAATTTCACCATAAGGAAATCCATTTACTAAAAAAAATGTACCATTGCAAAATGAAAGACAAGGAAAGTTCAACTCTCTTGCCTTCTAGCTGGAGAATAAATGCTTGAAAAAACAATAAATATTTCCCATCTTCATATCGTTTTAGCTCTTTTTATTTGTTACTTGTTTCCAAAGTCTTCCCAACAGTGAAGGAACGCATACAGAAATTTACTACACATGGTATGGTGCTTCTCCTGTACTGTGTGCAAAGACATTTACTCCAGCCTGATCTTGCTTCATATTACCAAGAACAATCCTTTGATACAAGCCCACTCAAGCTTTGTGTTCATATGAAGATTGAAATCATCTTATTTGTATTCAACATTATCTCAGACACAATTCCTGGATCTGTGTGTCTTCCAGCTTGGCCAAGACTGGCAATCCAAGATATGTAGAGGATATCAATTCAGGAAAGGTTGAAACATCCTTTGAAATAATTGGATTACAAGAAGTGTCTTACAGGAAGACAAATTCCTTGTGTGTCCAATCACATTTAGCCAATAAAGAATTCTATTCTATTCTATTCTATTCTATTCTATTCTATTCTATTCTATTCTACTCTAGCCTAGCCTAGCCTAGCCTAGTCTAGTCATGAAATATGCCACAAACTAGTGCACTGAAAGCTGCTATGAAGGGATTGGGAAATACATTCAAAGGCCATGCCTACAAAAATCAGAATCATGCAAGCCACAGTGCTCCCTGTAGTATTCTATGGAAACAAAAGTTGACTTTAAAGAAAGAGAACAGGGCCATATGATTTGTTGGTTTTCATCTTGTACTATATTCTCCAATCCAAATGTCAGCAAAAAGTCAAAACTGTGCCCTAAAATGGTAAAATTATTTATAAAACTCAAATTCCATCCCTCAACTCAGCTGTAAGAAGTCCATTTAGAAACATAATAACCCTACTATGAACCAAAGAATAAAATTTAACATGGCAAAAAGAGACAGTTTCTCCTTTAACATGAACAAGCATACAAATATACCTTACTTGTGAAGTGAAAAGGCAGTTAGGTAAAAAGTAAATTTAAATGCTATCAGATTAGAATACATAAGGTAACAGTGGGGGGGGGGGGAGTTTTAAACCTAATGCTAACTATAAGCAAATCCAATATGCAAGATTTTTTCCTGTACAGATATCAGCAACTCCAAAAGAACCACCCACATGTCCCATTTTAATCCTGGTTGAATAAACAAACTATGTAGGCAAAACAATCTTGCTTTTAATCCATTCAGGTGATTATTGCTCCTTATTTCAAATTTCTTCAGTATTTTTTTAAAAAAAACTCTTTAAAGTCCAGCAACAAAAATTGTTCCAATTGCTCTCTGGGGTTGTCATTTTTATTTCCTTCTTAATTTTTAAAGCTTCATCCAATATATTTTTTGTAACTGATAACAAATTCCTTTTGAAATTGTCATTCATATCGATCTTGGGTGGACTTTACCAATATCTTGTTCTGTAGCCTCTTCTGGAAACAGACTGTTCCTAAGAAGACAAAATATAGCTGACATTATGGATTCAAAGTCCCAATGCACTTCCTCATAAATGTCTCCAAATGCCATTGCAAGTTACTTGTCTTGTTATGTTTCTACTATCAAAACCTTTTTTATTTCCCACGAAAATGGATTTATTCTTTAAGATTAATTTCAAAGCCTTGATATTCAAAACCTAACATTTTAATGTTTTCTGAGTCCTTAATCCCTTATAAAAGTTTAAAACTTCCTGCAGTGAAAACTTGGTATTTCTTTTTGCTTTTTATTCTAAATACCTAAAGCTTATAAAGAGCTTTATCATTTCCTTACATTAATGATTTTCCAACCTTGAAGATGTCATTAAAGCAGTTAATGGGCAATTTCTGAAAGTGCTTAGCAAGGAAAGTGGGAATTTAGCATCCTTTGATACAGAGGTGGGTTCCTACCAGTTCAGACCGGTTCTATAGAGTAGGTTGTAAGCCGCTGGTGACATCATGGAACTGGTTCTGGTCCATGGATGCCACCATCTTTTTTTGGGGGGGAGGAAACTTTTTTTAATTTTTTCCCAGTTTTTTTCTTCTGCGCACGTGCAGAAGCCGAGTTTCTAGCATTGTGCATGCGTCGCCATCTTGTTTTTGGCCTTTTGGGGGAGGATTTTTTGTAATTTTTTTGTACTGTGCATGCATGCCCACATGGCGGGAAGAAGCAAACTGGCAGCGAAGTAAGTTAGAACCCACCCCGATGATATCCCCTTAGTCTCTTCTGAATGGTAACTTGCTTCCCAGGATGTAAGGAATGTTTCCGCCTTCTTAGGCTCCACACTTTAATCCACACCACAAGGCGTGCCCACGCGGCATAGGAGGCAGCAAACTGGCAGTAAGGTAAGTTAGAACCTACCCCTGCTTTGATAGGATGGAAAGACCACTGACAGCTTTGAATTTTGGTGTTGGTGAAAATTCCAGAGTGTACCATGTACAGCCAAGAAAACAAATCAGTGGATCATTGACCAAATCAATTCATAAGGTAGATTGTACTGACAAATGCACATTGCACCATTCTACGAACTTTCTCCTTGCTTCAAACCTCACTTTTTAATTTAATCAATCAGAATAGAGCTAGAAGGGACTTTGGAGATCTTCTAGTTCACCCCCTGCTGAAGACCCGATACGATTTCAGATAGGTGGCTGTCCAGTCTTTTCTTAAAAACCTCCAGTGATGAAGCACCTACAACTTCTGAAGGGAAGCTGCTTCCACCGGTTAATTGTCCTCACTGTCAGGAAGTTTCTTCTTAATTCTAGGTTGTTTCTCTCCTTGATTTGTTTTCTTTCATAGTTTCTTGCTTTGCCTTCTGGTGCTTTGGAAAATAATCCTATTGATCCTATCTTCTTGAAGGCAGTATTTGAGGTCAGCCCCTCAAATACTGGAATATTGCTATCATGTTACCCCTAGTTCATCCTTCCTCTAGACTCCCCATACCCAATTCCTGCAACCATTCTTCATATGTTTTTGTCTCCAGGCCCTTAATCATTTCAGTTGCTCTTCTTTGCAGTTTTTCCAAAGTTTCAACATATTTTTTGTAATGTGGTGAGCAAAACTGGATGCAGTATTCCAGGTGTGGTCTTACTAAGGCTTTATAAAGCGGTACTAATACTTCATGTGATTTTGATTCTGTTTATACAACCAAGGATTGTATTAGCTTTTTTTTTGCTGCTTCCACACACTGATGACCACTAGAATTCTCACATACTGTTTTTGAACCAGGTTTCACCCAATCTGTATGTGTACTTTTGGTTTTTCTTGCCTAGGCAGTAAAACCTTGCTTTTCTCCACATTAAATTTCATGTTATTGCATAGGGCCAGGCTATTCCTGCCAGCTTAGTGACATCTGCAAATTTGATGAGTTCCCCTTCTATTCCCTCATCTAAATTATTTATGAAAATATTGAAGAGTACAAGCCAATGGACAGAGTAGTTCTGTCCATTGACTTGTGTGCTGGGCTGCTACTAGAAGTCCTCTTGCAGAAAGTTCAAATTGCTTCTCCTGCTCCTAATATCTAGCAATGTATTGACTTTGGAGCAAATCTTTTATGCCTCCACGCTCAAATTTCTAACATGTGTGCAGCCCCCACCTCTCGGGGTAATTTAGCTTTTCTCAGTTGAGTGCTCTTCAGCTGTGCTGGGACTGCTGCATCTAGAAATTCTGCTCCTGCACACAAAGAATTATGAACACTGAAGCCCCAATACTTCTCAGGGGACCAAATTGTGAAAGACTGCAGAGCCCTTACACTGATCTTGCAAATTGGCAAATCACTAATTAAGCTAGTTTTGAGGGCTGGGATATGGGAAACGAGAGTCTTTTAATGTGCCGTTATTTCTAATGGCCTACGTATTAGAAATAAAAACATACTGTTTTTATTTTTTTTATATTAACAAAATAACAGCATTGGAAGAGACCATGGAGATCTTCTATTTCAGTCCCCTCCTCAAGCAGGAGACCCTATACAATTCTGTACAAATGGCTGTCTAATCTCTTCTTTAAAACCTCCAGTGAGGGAGTATCCACAACTTCTGGAGACAAGCTGTTCCACTGATTAATTGCTCTTAGCCTTAACCTCGCCTTAGTTCTAGGTTGCTTCTGTCCATTATAAAACATTGCTGGATCTGAGGAACAATAATGCTGGCCATTTCAATTGCAAATTTCATACTTACTGTAGTTTTATCTAAAGCCCAGAAAATAGATTTAGATATTGAAAAATCTGAGAACCCACATGCTTTTCCTTTTGCTTAAACTTGTTAACAGATGGACGATATTAAAAAATATAGACAAATTCCTCTGCACCCCTCCTCGTTCCTCCTTTACAATATGTACACAAGCCCTGATAAAAGACAGAGGAAAGTACAAACCACAGGTTAACATGACAAAGCTGCGATCTGTCCATATTCTTACTTGCCTTACTTTCTTCTAATTCAGTAGTATATATGCTTCTAAAAGATACATGTAAGTGAGCTGACACTTCCAGGCAACGGACACCAGGAAATCTTTTTCCCCAGGGCTGTCAAAGTCACCGCCCACAGGCCGGATGCGTCATGCACTGGCCATGCCCACACCTGGTTTAGCAAAGGGGGGGGGGAAGTCCCAATATGTCACATGATGCCACCATGACAACGTGAATTTGACACCCCTCTTCTATCCCATTTTGATTTTTTATTTGAGAATGTACCTGCTGTATTTCCAAGCACAACTTTTCTCAAAGGAATTTAAATGCACTTCTAGGAGCTCAATATCTATTGTGAGTGGAAAAGCTATTGGCAGGGCATCATTGTAAATTGACATTTTTGCATGTTTTGAACTAAGGTACTTATAACTATGCTTATTAATCCTTCTTGTGCATAGAATTAGTCAGCAATAATCTTTTGTCTCACTTATGGTGATGCAAAATAAAAACAAAAAACCATCTGTCCAATATATTCTATATAGTTTCTCAGATCAAGTAGCACTTACAGTAAAAAGATCAATATTCTATTTTCTATAATTATGACTCAACATTTGGATGGGTGCTTGTGCCAATTCCATGAAAAAGCGGCATGGATGCCAATGAATGCTTCACCGTGCTAATTATGTAGGCTTTTGATGAAAATTTATAGTCCAATTAAACACAGTACATCAAAGTTGTTCTTCTAGAAATTATAAAGACAAATTTGTTTTTGTTGGCAGAATTATAGGAAACATAACCTTAATGATCACAAATGCATGCTAAAGTTTTTCAGATGTAATTAATTACCACTTATTGTATTTTCTTAGAATCTTCACTTTTTTGTTACTAAATGAAATGGTTCAAAAGAGACACATGGTACAGGTGCTCTTGATAGCGAAATGGTACAACTGCAAAATTCAAAAACATCTGATGGTTCTCAAATTATTTTGCCACTCTGCATAAGATGGTCACTGAATACATTAAAGAGGAATTAGGAGTTAACACCAGCCATTACAAATCAATTGGAATTGTGCGATTTACTTAGCATGGGGCTACTGTATCTGAACTACTAAAACTCAGACGACTGCCAGATGACAGGAAAAAAGCATCAAAAAAGATTTGCTGCTTATTTGGTAATTTAGTAAACATTTTAATTTTTGCAGACCAGGTGTGCTATCCTATTTTAAAATAGGAATCAGGCTATTTGTGTTCTGAATTTTCTTCAACCACAAACAAACCTATTCCTGGCTTTTGCATTCCATATGCTTCTCTTTGTACAAATCAAACTTAACTCAGTGTGACCCATCCTTTTGTTTGAGAAGGCTCACAGATGTCATCTAGGCAACTTTTAATCCTTTAATATGTAATTGGAATGCAAGAAAATGTGGTTGATACCAAGAAATATATGGGTGACATTTTCATTGGCCAAATACAGAATAAATCCATTTGGTTGTATTCTGCTAAACACATTCTTTGTCTTAAAGACATCTTAGATGTTCTGATTGTTATTTGCCTGACCTCCAATTATATTACATAATCAGTAAGGCTCCGATGTCTTGAAAGGATTTGGCTTTTTGGAGAAATGAAAGCTACTTCCTAGCCTAGTCTACTGAAAATAGAGTTTAGATTTGCACATTCTAATATGTCTATTTTATATTGTATTTTACAATTATAAAAGATATTATAGTTCTAATATATTTATGAATTTGATATCATACCTTTCTTCCCACTTTAGTTTGCTTCTTAATAGTTAAATATGCAACGTAATTTCATTTTAATGTATGATGATTAGTGTACATTCAAAGTGACAATAGAGTTTATACTTAGAATAGAGTTATTCTAAGTCTAATAATATAATGCCTGAAGTCTTTCACAGTTAGTGTCATTACGTTTAGGGCTTGCAGTTTTTACAACATCAGTTATGTTCTTTACACACACACACACACACACTAACAGTGTTCCAATATCCCAGGGGCTGCCACAAAGAAGGAGTCAAGCTGTTCTCCAAAGCACCTGAGGGTAGAACAAGAAGCAATGGGTGGAAACTAACCATGGAGACAAGCAACTTAGAACTAAGGAGAAATTTCCTGACAGTTGGAACAATTACCCAGTGGAACACCTTGCCTCCAGAATGTGAATGCTCCAATACTGGAAGTTTCTAGAAGATGTTGGATAACCATTTGTCTGAAGTAGTTTAGGGTTTCCTATCTAAGCAGGAGGTTGGACTAGAAGACCTCCAAGGTCCCTTACAACTCCGCTATTCTATATTCTCTATACTACCGGTATGTAAGGAGCGTGATAACTTAGTGCTTAAAGACATGGAGCTTCCCAGTTGGAAAGCTGACAACCTGGCTTGAGACCCAAGCACTTCACAATGTGGTGTGCTCTTGTTAGTTGCCCTAGCTCCTGCCTACATAGCAGTTTGAAAGCATGCAAATGCAAGTAGATAAATAGGTATCATTTGGGTGGGAAGGGATCAGCATTTTGTGTACGTTTGGCATATAGCTATGCTGGCTGCCTTGACCAAGAAACAGAAATGAACACCATGCCCTAGAGTCAACATAACTGGACAGAGAAATCTATCTTGATATATGTATGTATGTATGTATGTATGTATGTATGTATGTATGTATGTATGTATGTATGTATGTATGTATGTATGTATGTATGAATGTATGCATATACCCATATATCTTATTTATTATCAGCAGTCAACTTACAGTCTCTGCAATGTTGACTGCTGATAATAAATAGGATATATGGGTATATAATTTATCAGGAAGTTGTATACAAAAGGAACCTGCATTCCAAACCATGCAAAGCAATTTCGATGTATCCAAAGAGAATTCTAAAAGGAAGGGATCATGGACATAATTACCACTATTGCAGTAAGCTATTGAAAATATCTTTTTAAAATTCCATTTTTCTTCTGAAACAAACCTTTTCCCTCTCTTTTTACAATTTTCTACCTAAAACATATCTTCCAATTTATAAATAAAAGTCAAACATGAAAAATAAAAATGTTCCATGAAAACACTGTTGCTCATTTTTTTTGCTTCCTTTTTAAAAAAAGACAAGCTTCGTCCATTGGATTATCTCAGGAACAGCAAAGCCAAAGGACCACAGTTGCCATGACTTTTGCATGGTAAATCCTTAGTTTCCCATCTCTTTTTCTTTTCTTCTTCAACAAACTAGAACCAGCAAGTTGTGGGAACGCAGCAGGACCTGCTAGCTCTTGGTAATCCACCCTCAGTTTCAAGCATGCCTAGCAGGGGCTTGGAGATCACAAGTGACAGCTGGAAACTTTTCAGTTATGTTGTCTGCTTAAGCTCTGATGTGTTTTGCTCTACGGAAAGAGCTTCATGAAACCTAGGCTTATTATCAACAAGAAGAATTATAAAAGTCTTACTATAACACCCCCGTTAAGATACAATGTGGTGCAGTACCTCGAATTGCCTTCCATCTAGTTGGGGGATTATAAGGCTAGAAATACAGTACACAGAGAGTACTAACTTATAAAAGGTTCTATATGACTGAACTTCCATGAACTTTAGCCACACAACCAAAAGGGTTGTGGTGGTCTAACAAATCTAATATCCATGCATCAGGCTAAAGGAAGCTACACTATGACCCAAAAGATACAGGCAAAAATCCCTTGTCCAGTACAAAGTTTCAGAGATTGTTAAAGGGCAACTAAAGTAAAAAATATTTTACCATATACAGATGATCTACAGTGCTTCTAGATCAGTGATGGCAAACCTATGGCACGTGTGCCACAGGTGGTACGCAGAGCCATTTCTGAGGGCACGTGAGGCATTTCCCTGCTAGCTGATTTTCGGCCTTGATTTTTTTCACCCTCCAAAGACTTCAGGAGTTTTCAGGGAAGCCTCTGGAGGGTGAAAAACGGCCCAATGAGCAAACCAGAAGTCCCGTTGGGCTGTTTTTCACCCTTTGGAAGCTTCAGGGAAGCCTCCTGAACCCAATGGGCGGGGGGGGTGCGGCGCGCACGCATGCGCAGTACAGTGTGCGTGGGGGAGTTGTGTGCTGGCATGCATTCCTGCACTAGCGCACGCTGCCATTTTTGCCACGCAAGAAGAAAAAGGTTAACCATCACTGTTCTAGATGTTAAAAATGTCCCTCCTGTGCCTTCCCACTGTTTCTTCATTTTTCTCACCTTAAGAACAATTAGGGAACGATGTCAAAATATCTGAGAAATGCAAAGTGCTAGGATTTCTGGACACACCCATTTACTCATTGACTAGTTTTGATAAATAGAATCAGACTAGACAGACAAGAAACATGGAGGATGGGGTTTCAAACTACTCTAAAGTTAGGGAGTTGTGGATGAAACTCCATACAGCACGGATACAGCTTTTCGACAGAACAGCTGCAAAAGAGCACAGCTTAAAAATAGCTGCTCTGGTGCATACTGTGACTGTCCTGATTTATTATTTGGCTGGTTGAAAATTGTTCTTTATTTTCCATCTAGAAACTAGAATAGGTTAGTTAAGAAGTTGAATTCCATATGGGTCTCTACAAGGTTACGCTATTCACAGTAATAAAAGGGGCTTGCTTCTAAGAGAAAAAAGGCTAGTTATTAGAGTGTTTGTTTTGCAGACTGAATTTTTGCACCCAATTAAATACATAAAGGCCCTTTTTATTTTAGCAGCATGCACGTGCACACACACACACACACACACACACACACACACACAATGTGGAACAGACACACAGCATCTCCAGAACACTGCAGAGTTTATTATTAATAATAACAAAACTCTTGGTCTTGAAACTGAACATAGTTTTATTTTTTGGTTCTCAGTTTAAAAGTAGCAACAGTAAAAATCCAGATTCAGAGGAAAGGCGGGGGGAGCAATGAGGTCATTTAAACTCAATTCAGGCCATCAAATTATTTGATTTTTTTCCCCCAGTAAAATGTCAGATTCTAAAAGTTGAAAGGAGAAGAAAATCTACCCACTTCGGTGGCTGAGCAAACCAACATGGGATGTGAAGGTGCCCCAGTTTCCTGGTTGTATAAATTTTACCAGTCCCCGCTAAGGAATCAAAGTCTGGATGAGATTACCGTTAGTTTCTGGCTCCTGGGCTACGCTTGCAGAGGGATCATTATCCTTGAGTGACAGGAAAGAAAGATTCCTCTGGAAGTGAGGGGGAGGGAAGCCAGGAATAAAATTGGAATTGATCAGCATTGTTTAACGCAGCCTTCCCGGGTTCTGCAGGTGCAAATACTGACAAACGGCAGGCTTGTTCCCCAAAGGAAACTTAACAATCCTGCTGTTCGGTTACATTGCAAAGGGTGGGCATTCTAGAAAATTTAGCACAATGCTGAGCTTGATAACCTTTAAGCCTTCGATTCTGTCAGCCTTCCCCAGCCTGCAATCTTCCAGATGTGCTGGGATTGTAATTTGCAGCCCCCTGTCATCCAGAGATGCCAAGTTGAGAAAGATTGCTCTGTTTGTTGTTTTTTCTTTGTTTTGCCATTTTAATGAAAAAGGGCATCTTCAAAATCAAAGGAAGCTGCATTGGAACGACTGGTTCCAACATAGGCTCTTCTAATATTGGCAAAGTGATTGGGAATCATGTCTTGGTCTACTCCACAATTCAGAGAAAAAGATGCAGTAGCAATACGTCGCAATTACCATATACACTCATGAATAACTCCATTTTGTGGATGAGCTTACCCTTGAAATGTGAATCAAAATACTATGAAAAATGTGCCATGCACAGATAAGCCAACCTGCATTTTCCATGGTATTTTGGTTAAAAATTCAAGGGTCTGCTTATCTGTGGATTGGCTGATCTGCAAAAATATATGGGAAATAAGGGTCCTTTAAAAATATATTACTGTATATACTTGCACATAAGCCTATCTATGAATAAGCCAAAGCCAATTTTGGGAGCGCATTTTGGCACCTAAAATTTTCGGCACAGCCACAAGTATTTTTATTATTATTTATTTATTTTATCGATATACTGCTCATATCGCTATCGAGTGACTTAATATTGGCAAGCATATATGGTGGTGCTATACTTCCCCTCCCTGCCTTGTCTGTTCCAGTCAAGCTGACGAGGAACAAAAAACACACCCAAAAGTTATTTTAAAAAGCCAAAGAAAAGAGGCGTTGGTCTTACCTGATACGTTTCTTCTCATCAGGAGGATATAGCATCCAGGAATGGGAGATAGGAATGGGTATTAATCTCTGTTGATTGGAGGACCGAGTCTGTCAAAACTTAAATGCCCGCCTTTGTTGCCATGGCAATCCCCAGACTTGACTCGGTCCGTTCATGAGGACAGACATGCTTCAATTCTTTCCTTCTGAATAATATAGAGTCAGCAAATAGTGAGTGTAGTTGTTAGGGATTAATTTCCACCTCCCTTTCCTTCCCTTAGCCAAAATTCCCTAATATCTGGGGGTTTCCAGTTGGTAGCCTTACAGGAGTTCTATCTCCCTTAGGCAGTCTCTGTAAGATTCCTGACTGGTTTAGTTCTAAAGACAAGCCAACCAGGAACATATTTAGAGTTGCCTAATTTCCATAGGACAGCCTCTGTAATTTCCCTGACTGGTTTAGCTCTAAACGCGAAGCCAGCCAGGAAAATAATTTTAAACTTGCCTCAGCAGCGCTTTTGCGCCTCTCCTTCTAGCACGATCAGCTGTGGGCATGTAATTAATGCCCATCAGCTGAGGTATTTTTTTGAGCCTTTCGCTTCCTTGAAGCCTGCTGGATTATCTGAGGCTCCGATCTTTAGACTCCTTGACTGGACCACCGTATGAACCGTTAAGGTCGGCCGAACTGCGTTTCCTCACATGGAAGGTGGCGTTTCTGGTTGCGATCACCTCCGCCAGAAGGGTGTCCGAACTGGCCACCCTGTCGGTCAGAAGTGACTTGTGTGTATTTCATGCCGACAGAGTCGTACTACGCCTGGACCCTTCATTCATACCAAAAGTAAACACGTGGTTCCATAGAGCACAGGAACTGGTGCAGCCTAATTTTTGCACTGATCCTTCTAGGTCCTTGGAAGCGAAGTGGCACAAGCTAGATGTACGGAGGGCTCTTAGACAGTACATTAAGAGGACATCAGCCATTAGGAAATCAGAGGCCTTGTTTATCTCCTTCCACTCTAACAAGTTAGGCAGTAAGGTCTCTCCATCCACGGTAGGCAGATGGCTTAAGTC
>JANHFT010001698.1:110005-121811 GCA_032467955.1 Pseudoxenodon macrops
GGCATCTGTCAGAAATGGTGTAGGGTCTCCTGCTTGGGCGGGGGGTTGGACTAGATAACCTACAAGGTCCCTTCCAACTCTGTTAATCTGTTTGTTTAATCTATCTATGGAGATTCTCACTGATCCAGGTCCTGGTTGTCCCAAAGGTGCTTTTTCAAAAGGCAACTGGACTTTGTTTCTCCTTGAAGACGTTTCGCTTCTCATCCAAGAAGCTTCCTCAGTTCTGAGAATGATGAAAAGCAAAATATCTTCAAGGAAAAACCAAGTCCAGGTTTTTTTGAGGTACACAGGTTCAATTTGGACCTTAAAATCCTATGAAAAAGGTGGAAAATGACTTTGTGGGTAGCCATAAGTGGAAGAGGCTGTATCCGAAAGACCAGTCACAGATTATTCCAGAGAGGCTTAGATACAGAGGCATAATAATACTTATTCACCCCAATTAAGCCTTTTAATTAGGTGCAATTTTCCAATCTCTTTTTTCCTCTGGATAAAATCAATTGCTCTGAAAGCACCAGGCTTTCTATTCCTATAATCAGCCAGAAAAACATCTGTTTCTCTCTCTTTGAAAATTGAAAATGCTTTTTTTTCTTTTTGTCCACCTCTTTCTTTTGTTAAAATAGAGTACTTGATTTTTTGGGGAAGGAGTATTAGCGTAGATTATAAACCTTTCAAGTGTAATTCGTTTGTGTTTGTTAATTTATTTAAAAGATTTATATGGCTGCCCATCTCTTCTATAGATTATTAAAATGATTTCTGTGGAAGACTTGTCCATATACAACATGTTACTCTCGTTTCTGTAACGTTTAAACTGGGTTTAAACTATAACTTGTTGTTTGTATCTTGTGATTTACGCTGATTGCTTATTTCAGGCTGCCAAAACTCGCGGCCTGCAGGCTGGATGTGTCATGCGCTGATGATCTTATTTTATGATTATGGTCATGATTTCTCACTTGCTGTTTGTATGTACACTGAGAGTTTATGCACCGGAGACAAATTCCTTCTGTGTCCAACCACACTTGGCCAACAAATAATTCTCTTATTCTCTTATTATTATTGAGACCGCTGTGAGACAGATCCATTTGCTCATGGAGTATGGCTTAGCAAGAGCTGCACTCCTGTTTTAGATGCATTGGTGAACATTTCCTAGAAAATGTTGTCTCCAGCCCAGCTTCTCATTCTCTACGGGGAGATCTCAATCCACCACCACCAACACGCTCCCCTCTTTTGTCCTCCATTCAGGCTCATCAGCGAAGTGGAAGAACTGACTGAATCCATCAACTCTCTCAAAAAGAAGCTTCTGGAAGCTGAGCAAAGCCTCCGGAATCTGGAGGACAGCCGAATGCATCTGGAGAAGGAGATTGCCGTGAAAACCAATAGCCTTTTCATCGACCGGCAGAAATGCATGACCCATCGTACCAAATACCCAACTATCCTGAAACTGGCAGGCTATCAGTAGGATGTTTTGGTCTCTGAAGGTTCCACGTTCCTAAAAAAAGTTGTTCATGGCTGAATTTGCCATTCTTTAGTCTTGTAAATGCTTAACCCTTCTGGGATAAATTAAAATGTAGAATTGTTGTGGAAGATGGTTGGTGCAAGTTCTTTTTAAAAAAAATGTTTTTATTTTTTAAAAACAGTATCAGAAAACAAGACACACCCAACACATAGCACGTGTGTACATAAATCTATTTCATAACAGTTTCGTGATGATTTCCTCCTGTTATTTTCCATTTCCTTCCCTTTACTCTTTCTTAATATTTATATCCTTAATGTCCCCTTTGTCCTTTGTTATAATAGCAATCATAATTATGCACATCTCCTTCCGTATTGTTGTTATTATTTTTATCCTCCATTCATTGTTGTCTATTCCTATTTTCCAGCCAATCATACCATTTGTCCCATATTATTGAATATTCTGTATCTTCCTTTTCCTTTAATTCTTCAGTTAATTTATCCATTTTTTTAAATTTACTTAATTTTATCCATTTATTTCATCTAGATCAATATTAAAGGAGCTCACTTCTGCTTTCTATTAATACATCAGTTATCTTATCAAGTTTGACCCAAAGTTAAACAACCTTCCCAAACAATTCAATACTTACCACTTCCGCTATCAGTGAGAGTCACCTCAGTGATGTAACCTGAATGTATAGTACAGGCAGTTCTCATTTAATATTCAACTCAGTGGTTAAGTGAAGTGATCTCTAGGTGAAAACATGACTGTGTTTACAATTTTACTTCAGCTTTCCTTTGCTTTCCAAACCTTTGAAGTTTGTAAATACAAGGATTGGTCATTAAGGTAGTTTTTTGTCACCGGCAAACAAAGAGTGGGAGAAGAGAAGGCAAGGAATGTTACTGTGAAATCTTTGGCCTTGACTATAGTTTCCAGAAAAAATAATCTACTAAGAGCCTAAGGAACCTTGATTTCCCCCCCCCCTTCAATCAACCTCCCTGACTCTTTAGAAATCACACCAGAGTTTTTAAAGTAATTTGAGAAAAGTCACTGGGATTTATATTTGGCGAAGCATGCTCAAAATCCTTGTGTAAGCCTTAGCTTTTCAGTCTTGATTCATATTTGTAATCTCAGTACTAAATTCACTTGCTTGCCTGCTTATTTAAATGTAGGTGTGCCACCTAGCACTTAAATTTTAATATTCCCCATCATAAAAAGGTGTGCCTGAATTTATTTGAAAACCACAGAAAACAGATCCTGGTATTTAAGATTGCTCCGTTTTTTAAAATCTTCTGTTCTCTAACATGACCCATTCCACATAGTATATAAGAGGTAATAATAACAATTTCCTAGTTATGATAAATTGTTTCTTTTCTGATTCTCAGCATCTTTTCCTGCTTCCTTTCCTGAAAAAATATTGTATTCTTGAAACAGGCTGTCCCCTTTTCCCTACTGTTTCTTATTCGTTCCTAACTGGTGCAGCTCTTGGTGTCCCATAACTTGCCTCTATGGAAATTTATCTGTGGCAGGAGTCTATTTCCCGGTTAAATCCCACAGGCTCATGTTGTGATTCCAGAGTTATCCTCAGCAGCTCAAGCCTCAATTTTGCTGCAAAGATCAAAGTCTTTGGTAATAAAGTTGTGCTCCAAGCATTTTGCCTGTGGATTTTTGATTATCCTTCAGTTCTCCTGCACGCTTTCCAAAATTCATGAGACAGCATCTACATTTACAACTGCCATCATTACTCCCTTCTATAATACAGCCCACTTTTAATTTAACATTTTTATGTACCATTTCCTACTTTCTATTGTCCCTAAAATAGTGTGTGTGTGTGGAGGGGGGGGAGGTTGTGTTTGTGTGTATGCATGTATTATCATTGTCAACATCATCATGCCAAATCAATCCTCTCAGGTGAAGCTCTGTTCATAGTCTACCATGTGGATTGATGGGTAGATTGTTTTTGGATTTCCTAGTTCAGGGCTGTCAAACTCGTGGCCCTGTGGGCCAGATGCGTCACATGCTGGCCACGCCCATGGCTGATTTAGTGAAAGGGGGGGGAAATCCCAATACATCCTGTGTTCCCACCGTGACAACTTGAGTTTGACACCCCTGTCCTAGTTTAACTGGACTTCCTAATTTAACTTCCTAGCAAACTGATTAGCACAAAGTCAGCCACATCTGTTATCCATATCTAAGGAAGTAGTAGAACCTATATTTCTCTACTTCTACTTCAGCGTTTTAATCATTACATTATCTACACACATAGAGAGAGCAAACGTTAATCAGACCATATTATAGACAACACATAAAAATCCTAATTCAGATGATTTTTGCTGCCCTTCTAAAAGCAACATGGGATAAAAATTCCATATCCCTTTCTTCCCTCACAGCGCCTTTCAGTTTTGAATGGAAGTAATTTTGCTTTCGAGAGCAGTGGCAACATCATCAGCTTCTCCCATATAAATGCAATACTATTTTTCCTCCCGAGCAGTATGAACATGCTCAAAATACATCAAATGAAAGGCAGAAATGTTGGGCCTTGAGATAAATTCCAGCATCCAAATTACAACAGGATCTTGAGTAGAATCATCAAATGACACAAAATGGTGACCAAGCTTTTAGGTTCATCAGAAACGTATATTCTTAAGTTCACGCCAATACGGTAACTGACAAAACATTTCATTACCTCAGCTTCACTTTGTTTTTCTAGAGCCCGTTGATAGTTACCATAGCTGAAAATGCAAAAAGACGTGTTGCAAAACTCATCTAGGGATCAAAGGTTGCATCCTGCACAGCAGTACAGGGTGATCCTATTCAGTTCTTTCATCACTCACTTGCAGAGTGTGATCTAGTTCACAAATACGTGTTCATCACTTGATGATTTGTGTGTGTTTAGAAATCTCTTGCATGTATAGAATGATGCATCATATGACCACTTTATAATTTCATGAATAAAGTTTACATTTCTAAATAGATCACCTATACGTAAATACACACACATACAGATATGTACACATTTTATACACACACACGCAAAAGGATGGATTCATTGACCAACTGCAGTGAAGTTGATTGACATTCATGTACCCAACAAGTACTGAGAATGATAGATTCATCTGTGAAGCAGGCTCCCAAAATCTATTCCAAAGTGAAATACTGAGTTGATAATAAGGCTGGCTAATTGAGCAGCATGTGGAAAACATGCTGCCTGACATGCATTTAAATAACCCTTAGAATTTATTCTATAGTAGATTTTCATTTGAGATTAGTTTTTTAGACAAACAGTACACTATAATTGCCTGATATAACATATCAACAGTTTCTCCTGTTTCCCATTACTTTTTACCCACACTAGTACTTTATTACCAGAAATGCTCAATCTACAAACTTCTCCTTCAGCTTTTTTCTCAAAAAACAAAACAAACCCAACAACAACAGGTGGAGGTGGAGTAGGATTGACTATTCAACAACTTTTTTTTTTAGTGTTCTTTCCCCTTAAAAACTGACTTGGTTTCCCTTTCACTGCATCTGGAACATGATTCATATCCCATTTGGAATAACTTATTTTATTGAAGGTATCTTCTATCTAAACAAGGACAACCTCAGCATATTTATAAAAATGTCTAGATTGTATTTCTCCTGAGACAGGAATGATACCTAACACTTTTCTTTAAAAACAACAAACCAAATAATATTTGTTGTGGACTTTTCAATGAGAGATTTGTGAGATGCAGTCATATTGGTCAATGTTACTTTTATAACATGGCAAGCAGTTAAATGGCTATGTAAAACCTGGGAACGGGTAAAGAGAACTTAAATAACTGGATGGGAAGAGCAATTCAATATGCTTCCCACATACCTGGTTATGGATTTTTACAGCCTTAAAATAAATTAATCAGAAGCCCATGGATTTCAAGGACAGGAAAATATTTCCCATAATGTTTCAGAGCAGAAGTTAACAAGCCTGCTGGGATCTTTTTAGCCCCTGCAGAGCTACAGCTTCAGGATTATTAAATGGCTGTCATATCTGAAGTATGGCGGAACATAACTCAATAAACAAGAGAAAACATATGATACAGAAGGGGGAGCATCATATTACCCTGCACAATTTCAGGACAGATGTTTGTATAAAACAGAAACAAAATAGCAATGTGGAGAAAATATAAAATAAAAACACGAAAATTCAAACACATAAGCATGCATACATTAGGTTCAAAGCAGTATACAGTTCACTAGGGTTTTTGGTTTTTTTTAATAAAAAAAGGGTAACACCCATGTTTACAAATACTAGAAACCAGAATGGCTAATAGGACAAATGAGGATCTAAAATCAGGATGCTTCAGAAAGTCTTAAATGCTGTACTGGTAGCGAGAAAGAATATAATGGACTGGAAATATGGCCAACTTTGGCCTATTACTAAGTGCATCTGTTGGTTGACTGTATGCTTGCAAGCCTATTTGTGACATCAAAAGTGTTGATGATGGCCCTTATGCATCATTGTCCCTCTGAATTTCATGGGTTCAACTGCTCTAAAGTCACACAATGGAGACATGGTTTCTTGAGCAGAGTAAGTACTTGTAAGATCAAAAACGCTATAGAAAATGAAGACGATCTTCTGTCAAATTTTGCATCACTTAAAATGCTATTATTTATTTCTTCCAATGGTTTCCATATGCTTATTTCCCTATGTCACCTGACATATGTTGAATAATCTTAGAGCCTTTTAATGAAAATGGAGAATACAAAGTCTTTTCAAGTTCTTTAAAACTGTCCACTAAATGAATGATCTGGATTTTAATAAAAGCTGAAAATTATTTCCACATTTATATTGGAATTCCCTTCTCATTGCAGATTTATAAATGACAATTCTGAAGAACCTCTGTGGATGATATTCTCTGAACAAGCAATCTTAAGATTATTTAAAAGAGACAGAGAAAGGTTTATTATTTAAAATCAAAAGGCCCGAGATACCTAAAAAGTCCAAGTTATATTTATAGGACTAGGACTTATTGATTCTATACAGATTTCCCCTACCTGATGTTCTCCAGATCAGTTCCAGATGGTTTGAGATAATAATAGATACAAATGCTATTTGTCTGGAGGACAATAGGTTATAGATGATTGATATATAAAACTGTCAAAACATATAGCTTTTTAAAATGCATATGTATTTTCACAATCACATGAAATACTTTAACTGAAGAATTAACTATGTCTTCGAAACAGCAACCAACTTTAATAGGATACTAGACAGCCTGTGACTCATTGCATTATTGTTTCAGACATATACCTCTATCCTAAACTTAAAAACTGACAGTACTGTAGTTAGGCAAAAAAAATCATTCAGTGGGAGCAATTTCCAACTTCTTGTTGGCTTCCACATTGAATTTTTTGCGTGGAAGCTAGCAGCATTGGAAACCCTCCCTTCTCTTCTCTCCCTCATTTCAGAGATATTTACCAGCTCCTAAGATGAAAATAATTACAACTTCCCAATAACTGGACTTCTGTATTGCTTCCTTAGCACAGCCAAAACATGCTTTAACCCAGAGGAGGACAAGTTGTCCTACAGACCACAACTATGCTGCAACATTTTTACTGTGTCTATCCTTATAAATTCAATAAATCCTGGAAACATAATAGTTGGTTAATAAAGGAGTTGGAGTGTCCAGAATTCCTAAGACAAAACTATAGTACCTTACATTTGTAAAGCTGCTCCCAAGTCACATAATTTTAAATGAGTATTTTAACCACTCTGACCTGTTTAGGTGAATGTGTCAAGTGATGTGGGCATCAGAAACATTCATGAGGGCAATAAGTATGACATGTGATGAATGAGTGTCATGACATCACAATGCCAACTTTGCAACTTTTATGCCTGCATTTGACATATAAGGGATGCAACTGTGAAAGATCAGGGCCTGAACTGGGACATTAACGGTGTGTTTTTCTGTCATCTGTAGCTTTACATGACTATTGCATTTGATTCAAATCTTTCTGTGGAATCAAAGTTCTTTTCAACATTTAAGTCCAAGAAAATGTGATGGATCTAACCACATGGATTTACCATATACACAATATATACCATATATATAGTTGAGTGGGAATCAGATCAAGAAATTAATGTCTCGAAAGGATTCTATCGACTAAGTTTTCTGCTATTACAATAGCCATCCTAAAGCTGATTTTACCTTGTTGGCAAACATTTAACCAGCTTCTTATAGTTCATTGTTGCAACATCAAGTTCAGGGTTTAGTATTGGAAAAATCTGGAATCCTGGAGAACCACTTCTAGTTAATATTGGCCAACTTTGCTTAACCTAGTCTCAACTAGCCTAGCTTAGAATTCTTGATGTTGCTTTGAAAAAATGGTGCAGAAAATATTGATTTAAATCAGCTAATACTCTAATGCAGAATATTCATTTTCTCTAGCTGTAACATGTTTTCCACGGAGAAAATAACTTCTGAGAATTATTTAGCTAGGAAGATTGTGCAGGAAAACAATTAGAATTATTTTATACTGAGGGCCACTGTAATCACAGATTTTATACATGAAATCTAGTTGCATCCTTTACCTAATCTAGTATATAGTTTTTTTCCTATAAGCACCTTACGGAAGATTCTACATTTGGCATTATAATCCCATGAAACAGTGACATATAGTTGCACAACTGACACTATGAGATAAATATTTTTTCATCTGAATGTACATTCCAACTAATATAAATTATTAGCATGGCAAAGCTTTAAAAAAAACAATAAAATCTGTCTTGAATGGTAACTGTGACACTTGGTCTACTGCCTCCAAAAACAGGTTACTCTTAAAGTGAAACTGTTTATCTGGACAAAATATAGTAAGTTATATCCAACCTGGAAATAAGGAGAAACTTTCTGACAGTGAGAACGATCAACCAGTGGAACAGCTTGCCTTCAGAGGTTGTGAGAACTCCAACACTTGAGACTTTCATGAAGAGATTGGACTGCCATTTGTTGGAAATGGTGTAAGGTCTCCTGCTTGAGCAGGACTAGATGACCTACAAGGTCCCTTCCAACTCTGTTAATCTGTTTATATACTGTGGCAATAGCTGTGACTAAGGTGTACAGGGAATGATAAATTTGCTCTAATTGTTTACTATGCTAAAAAGATTACCATAAATAGAATTTGTCTGCTTCTAACCGCATCCATTTCATAAAAATAAAGGAAGCAAGATCTTTTTAATGAAATTGTTATCATTACGATTGTAAGGAAGGGAACCACTGGAAGTCCTCTTCAGTTATTGCAGTTTATGCATTTAATGACTGTTTATTAGAGGACATTTTCTACCTGATTAAAGTATTATCACAGTAGCATTCTAATGCTTTCTCCCTATCCACCTCTCTAATTGAAGACTTCATCACTGTTGAAATTGCTTGTGTCTGTACTACTTTAAATGACAGATACATTGGTCACTTGCTCCTTCATAAGGAAAATTCTGCAGGTGGGAAACCATCATGCCGGGAGATCGAGACCAGAATTATTCATCTAGCTTTCTAATTTTCCTGATCCACAGCAAGTGGGAAAGAATTATAGCAGGGGTGAAATTCTGACAGGTTCTGGAGAACCAGTAGCAGAAATTTTGAGTAGTTCAGAGAACTGGCAAATACTACCTCTGGCTGGCCCCAGAGTAGGGTGGGAATGGAGATTTTGCAGTATCCTTCCCCCAGGAGTGGGGATTTTGCAGTATTCTTCCCCTGCCATGCCCACCAAGCCATGCCCACAGAACCGGTACTAAAAAAAATTGGATTTCACCACTGAATTATAGTCTTGCTAATCCTTACTTTTGTTTTAAAACAAAACGAAATTAAGAGTTATCCGTGGAAAACGCAGGGAGACGTTGTGCTAATAACTGCAATAGAATTTATTAAAATTGTCTGCTATTTCATGAAATATAGGACTAGCAAATCATTAAAAGCATTGAGCTAGAAGCCAATCAATGATTGTTGAAATCTGATACAGGTCATCCTAGATTTATGACCGCAATTGAGCCCAAAATTTCTGTTGCTAAACAAGACATTTGTTAAGTAAGTTTTGCACTGCTTTACGACCTTTCTTGCCACATTTGTTAAGCGAAACACTGCAGTTGTTAAAAGTTAGTAATATGGTTGTTAAATGAATCTGGCCTCCCTGTTGACTTTGCTGATAAGGTTGTAAAAAGTGATCACATGACCTAGGACCCGGCAACTGTCATAAACGAGTCAGTTGCCAAGCAGCTGAATTTTGATCATGTAACCATGGGGATCCTGCAGCAGTAATAAGCATGAAAAATGGGTCTTTTAGTGCTGTTGTAACTTCAAACAGTCACTAAATGAACTGTTGTAAGTGAAGGACTACCTGTATTAAAGGGCTTTTTATTTACCTTCAAATGTAGAATAGGATAGAATAACAGAGTTGGAAGGGAATTTACAGGTCTTCTAGTCCAATCCCCTGCTCAAGCAGGAAACCCAATATCATTTCAGACAAATGGTTGTCTAATCTCTTCTTAAAAACCTCCGGTTCTGAAGCACCCATAACTTCTGTAGGCAAGCTGATTGAATGTTCTAATTGTCAAAAGATGTCTCCTTATTTCTAGGTTAGATCGCTCCATAATTAGTTTCTTCTTATCCAGCCTTCAGGTGCTTTGGAGAATAGCTTGATGCCCTCTAGATACAAATGTATGTGCAAAGGGTGTACAAACCCACTCACCATCACCTCCAACCTCATTCTGAACTGCAGTTTACAGGGAATTGTAAGTACATACACCTAGCATGTTTACACTTGTCTCCAAAATTTGGAACTCTGCATTAACACAATCCTCAACTTCACAAGAGTCCATATCCTCATTCAAACAACAGTACTTATAATCCTTCTGAAGCTGTTTCTGCTGACATACAAAGTTGGAAGGTAAAAGCTGAGGTCTACCAGAATATCTCTTATTAGAAATCTAACCCAGATTCAATCACCTGATGTTCAGACTACAGACCTCCAGACTCTTAAAATGATCTAATAAGTAATCTGCACCAAAATGGCCCAGATGTATATAAAAACTTATGAAGTTATGCTGGCAATGAATTTATACAATGCGCAAGTGATACATCTTCTGTACAAACACAGTGAAAAATAAACAATTTTTTAAATTTTGTTTTGTTGCTGCTGCTGCTGTTGTTCTGAATCTGAAGACAAATTACTTATGTAAATTTTTGCTTTATATTTGGATGAGTACGAATAGATATTGAGTGCAAGTTAACTATAAAAGGCCTCAGATCTACATAACAGCTGGAGAACTATTTACAAAATTCTTAATAGTTGCATAAGTATTTAAAATCCATTCTTCTCCAACTTGGTGACCTCCATACCAGTGGTGAAATCTACTTACCTTCCCTACCAGTTCAGAAGTCCCCACGCTGCACACCAGAAGTCCCCACACCGCACATGTGCACTTGCTTCGTTCGCACACACACCGCATGTGGTAGGAGTTTTCACCTTCTGCGCATGTGCAGAGGGTAAAAAACCATGAAAGTTACAGCGTTCGGGTGGGTGGGCAGAGCTTCATACTGCCAGCATTCCCAGTTCTCCGAACCAGCTGCCACAGCCCGAACCGGTAGGATTTCACCACTGCTCCATGCATATCTGACTACCAGAATTCCCTACAAGTACTGGCTTTGTCAATTCCAGTTTGAATTGGAATTCTTAAGAGCTAAAAACCACATACATTAGCAAGACAGTAGGTTGTTTAAGATTATTAATCCTATTAATCATGTTTATAAAAGTTTACATTCTTAGAGGATACTTTCTCTGCCTTACTCTATGGTTTGAGGAAGTATTGCTTATGGCGGAGAGAGGTATGAAAGGAGAGAACAGAGAACTTTCTAAGGCAATTCTTATGTCAACAAGACAATGTGGTAGAAACAGATCTTAAGTGAACATTATATGTTGAGGGCCTCATACTTTAGAATGCTATTTTCTACAGCATTTCTTCACATCTGAATAGTCTTTATACCACTTTTCAAATGAATATTTTACATTATTTTAACTATTGTTTTAATTATTTCATTCTAATAATTTGTAGTGTTAATCACCTTGAATTGTAATTGCATTGGAAACAATATAGAGGCATTTAAAAAAAAATAGCCGACTATCTTTTCTCACTGTCAACCAACTACTATGAATTATTGTTTATTATAAGACAGTGATGGCGAACCTATGGCACGCCTGCCACAGGTGGCACACGGAGCCATTTCTGAAGGCACGCAAGGCATTGCTCTGTCAGCTCCAGCTGGTTTACGATCTGGCAGGTGGGGTGGGGATGGGCCACATCCTACCTGACACTTGTAGCCCCATCAC
>JANHFT010001698.1:121911-134126 GCA_032467955.1 Pseudoxenodon macrops
TCCCTTTTCTTTGTGGCAACCCCTGAGATATTGGAACGCTGCTTGTCCTTCTTTTCATTAAACTGAGCACTGTATCTATTAAACTGAACCTGGGTAGTTTGTTACCAAAGGATGCACTTCAGTTGCAACGCTGCTTATTCTGCAAAATAGCTAATTTAGCCTAATGATAGTTACAGTAAATGAATGCACTGGGATGTATTTATTTTGTATTTTAGGAACAGACAATCTTTTCAGGCTAAGGGATTTATTGGCAATTTTGAAAGCATCGCAGGTGATTTCATAGAACAGTGATGGCGAACCTATGGCACGCATGCCACAGGTGGCACGTGGAGCCATTTCTGAAGGCACACGAGGCATTGCTCTGTCAACTCCAGCTGGGTTTTGGCCTTGGTTTTTGGCTGTTTTTCACCTTCCAGAGGCTGCAGGAGGCTTCCCTGAAGCCTCTGGAGTGTAAAAAATGGCCCAACGGGCAAACTGGAAGTCCTGTTGGGCTGTTTTTCACCCTCTGGAGGATGAAAAATTGCCCAATGGTGGGGCACGTGTGTGCATACGCAGTGCAGTGTGCGTGGGGTGTGTGGTGGCATGCGTGCATGCTACCATTTTTGGCACGCAAAAAGAAAACGGTTAGCCATCACTGTTATAAGACTTCCCAAGATGTTATACAATCAGATTGGTTGTAATATCATGTATGAATGCTATTAAACATGCATAATTTTTGTTAGGTATACAGCAGTCATGGGAACTAAGATAAATGAATGTTGGCAAATGAACCTTAACCATTTATCTCCCTAGATTTGTCTTTCTGAAAAGCCTACTCATTTGCATAATATTAGATTTATATTACATAGGTAATACATAAGTTAATATACATCTGTATAAACTTCAGCCTATAATCAACCTTTTGAATTTAAAGGCCAGATTTAGGATTTATAGAATATACATTCAGGTAGCCATCTAATGAATAATTAACTGGAAGAAAGTTTCGTTGCCTTCCTTGGTCCTTTTTCTGACTAATATCAAATCTGGACTGCAAACATGTACATGGCCAACAGATGGGAGCAAAAAGGGAAAACTCCAACTCACTACAGTATTTAGTGGTCATGAAGATCTTTTGAATATAGATATATTACTCCTATCCACAACTCTGACCTCTATAACGTCTTATAAGACACCATGAAAGACTTCTTGTGTCATTATATGACAGGTAGGACATAGCTCTCTTTTTTTTGTCCATTGATTTTTGGGCAGGTCAATAAACTCAGAATATTGCTAAATCAAGTTCTCTTATAGAAGTCTATTTTAGTGAAATAGGGAAATGAAGTTTGATGAGTATTTGTACTCCTTGAGCTATCAGCTTCATCCTGGTTTCATATCCCATAACCGTATCAGTAGGCTTGCTACCTATAAAACAGAGGGCAGCCTAACGGTCTTAATGAATAACAACAGAGCTAGGGACTTCTGCCATACTTAAATGAAGCTTGGTAATTATACTTCAAAGTAATAAAAGATTCATAAAAAGTAGTTATGTCCAATTGAAGAAAATAGGATTGACTCAAATAAATAAATGAATTGGCTTACGTCACTCATGGGGGGCATATGAAACAGGTTTTAGTTCAACGTGTACATCTTGGTTTTTCTAGTTAAAGTACTCTTAAGGATACCATTGACCAAATGCAAAGAAGTCAGGGGGAAAAATAAACTATGCTAGTGGTATTTATAATTCTTACATAACCTGGAAGGAAACTTCTCAACTTGCACATCATGATGTTTTGGAAGTTGTATTGAAACTTGATCTACAAGGAAGATAGAAGCTATAAATACATTCTAATGATTCAAATAATCTCAGTAACAGCTTGTGCATCTAGATCTCAGGTTATTTTCTTACACCTTGCTCTTTTAGCACTCTGGAAACAAAATTTCTGTGAATGGAAAGGACATATCCACTAGTGTAGGGGTCTGCAACCTTAAACACTCAAAAAGACATTTGAACCCGTTTCCCACAGAAAACACCAGGAGTCACAAAATGGGTGGGCGTGGCCAACTCAATGTCACTCATATCCACCAGTTGCATGACCCTCCTAGCCACGCCCATCCAGCTAGTCATTAGGGCAGAGAACCAGTTGTTAAAAAACACCGGGAACCACAAAATCCTTTTGACATCTCTCTCTCTCTCTCCCCCCCCCTCGCCTCTTTCTCTCTCTCCCTTTCTCTATGTCTCTTTCTCTCCCCCTCTCTCTGTATCTCTCTGTCTCTGCCCTGGCCACTTCTCCATCCCCCACCATCGCCTTTACCTTCTCAGACCAGGTGAGGACTGACTGGGAGGGAAGAGCGAGTGGTGGAGTCAGCCAGGGCTAGGATCACCCTATAGGGAGCCACAGAAGAGGGTCCAAAGAGCCGCATGTGGCTCTGGAGCCGCAGCTTGCAGACCCCTGCACTAGTGGAATACCAACTTAGACCCACTATATCATATTTACTTCTTACATATTAAAGGCAAAGGGTTGTCTCCTAACATTAACCCACTTTCTGCAGGATACTAAAAATATCACACAAAACTAAGAAATTTACTCCTAACAATCAAATCAAGCTCATCGCCCACATTGTGATTTTGTACATATTTCCCTGACAGCATGCATGACTGAATTCAATAAAATTTATTTTGTTATAAACCTATTTAATGGCAGGCTGTATAACAGATATGCAATGGGTGTACAAAATCAGCTAGATTAAAAACTATATACTCTACATTCAGTGTCATATAGCTACAAGTAATTTCCTGGGATTATGCCAACAGTCAGTCCCGTCTGGAAAATATGTTAGCAAATTTTACTGGAATTCACAAGACATTCCTAATATTGAAAAATGCATGTCAGTTTTACAATAAATTGGAATGAAACTTTAAAATTGTATGAAATTTTAATACCCTCCCTTCCTCCACCCCCAAGATAGTCAATGAACATAATTCAGAAACTTGCTATAAAACTGGTAGATTCATCTGAAGCTAATTTTACTATTAGTTATATAGAGAGATAACTCAACTGTGGGTGTTAGCAGGATACATCACTGTATCATGTGGAATATGCAAGAACAGATTGTGCCTAATAATTTACAATAATATTTATCTGCATGGCTCATTAAGATGCCCTTTTTTAAACAGCCAATTTTGATGTTATTTTATACAATATTTTATATAGCTTGACATATTACATGTATTATTGACGTTGGCTCCTGAAGCTTTTGGACAGGATAATCTGAAGTTGTTCTCTTTCAAAGTACCTTGAAGATTTTTTACTCTACATCTCTTTCCCTTTTACTCTACAGTTGACCTGTTCAGATAACTTGAGTGGACTTGCGTTCACAGGTTGCCATGACCATTTAATTATTGGTTTAACTGTCTAAATATCAAAAGATGACTGACAATGAAGCAGACTACTTAGAGAGACATATTAAATTTAGAAATCTAAATTTCAAGCTTATCAGCATCTTTTATGAAATTAAACCATGTCACCTGTGGCAGATTATCATGCATTTTCAAGTAAATTTGGAGCATTTCAGCTATCTATATTTTACTGCAGAGACATGACGTTTCATAGGATGCTAAGAAATTATTTCATTTCAATACTGCAATATCCAAGTTGGGCCTTCTTTTTTCAGAATATTTATACATTACAAATGATTGTCAGATATGTGCCAGTAGACAAGTAGTAAAGCTAGCAAAAATTGTTATGCACTATTAACTTTTCTGGGAGTTATCTATTGAACTGATTTATTAATTTTGATTATTAGGTATAAATACTCCCATTCAGTCCCATGAGTTTTAATAGTGATTTGCATATTTATTGCTAGGGATAAAAAAAGAAGCCTGAAATTATTTTTAGCATAATCCTGATTATGCTTCTATAAAAGAAACTGAAAATAGAAGAAAACAATGATGTTGCTGTATTCTTTTTATATTCCAATGACGTTTATTTGGGAAAACTTCTGGCATATTATCTCTTGTATAGTTGCGATCTTACCCATATAATTAACATATATGTACCATATGCATCAGTATGCAGTCTATTGTTTATTTAATTTTATTTGAGAGTGTCATGTATAAACTGAAATATTGTAACATGCTCTCCACGGGATTGCTTTTGAAGATGATTGAAGGGGCGTCAAATGTAGCTGCTCAGGTGTTGTTTGGGGTGGGCAGCCGGATCATCTGACATTATTTACCACTGCATCAGTTTCTATTGCATTTCTATGCCCAACTCTAAGCGCCTGGGATAATTTTACCGATTTGGGGGTAATCTAATAGACTGTTTTATTTCTAACTAGAGAAATCTGACGTGAGGGTCATAACTCCCATTTTGAAAAATTCTTTTTAAGAAATTTCTGCCAAGAAATACAGTCCTTCTATTTCCCTCACTACCATCCTGTCAGAACCTATCCTACCATCCCCACCACCACCCAATCAGAACTATTGAAGCTTCTTGGAAGCGAAATGTCTTCTTCCTCCAGGAAAAACAATCCAGTTGTCTTTTCAAAAAGCAGCCGCAATTATGAGCTGGATGACTGAGAATCTCCACAGACTTTTTAAGAAGCTTGATTATGTGGCTCTTTGCTGCAAACGTTTTGTGTTTACCTTTTCTTTCTCTATGTTTGTTATCAAACAATAGCGTTTATCTGAAATGGGTAAAGGTGCCTTAGATAGGGAGATTTGGGGCTTGGTTTTAACTATTTCGCTCATTTATTAGCCTACCTGAGATTGCTGCTCTGTAGATGTATTAGAAAAGGCTAAATATAGCATGGTTTTATGGTAAAACTGCTTAAATTTTTTAAAACTGTTTTAGTATAATTTATGTAGATAAATAAACAATAAACACTGCATTGTTGAAGTTAAAAAGCATCTGGAGATCATATTTCAACACTCTTTAAATGGATATCAAGTATCTCTAAATAAGTTAAAAATCAGAGGGGCATTTCAACAGCTGATCAGCAGAGAGCCTATAGATCTATTTCTGTCACTTTATCTATTTGGTCTGATATTACCAGCTGCCTCACTCAGAAATCTTCAATTTTCCCCACACTTCAGAACGTTCAAACCCATAAATGAAATTCTCATGGCTCCATAACATCTGAATAATGATTTGGGTGAATTTACCAATGAAATCAAAGTTCAGGGTGAATAAATCACACCTTTAAAAAAAAAAAGAATATCTACCGAAGTGGTAGATGTGCATACATTTAGTAAAATCTGAAATCATGCCATGTAACCTCCGATTTAAGCAGTCATATATTGTTATAATATATAATGTATATTGGTGAAAAATGAACACATTGTTTTAAAAAAACCTACATTTACCTCAGGTTACAATAAAATTTGTAGCTAAAAATGCACCACAGAAAATACGGTTTTGCTTTGTGACTGATAAATAATAATAGTAACAAATGTTATGGCACTTATTCATCTTCAATAATAAAAACATGAACCTCTCCCTCTCCCGAATGAATCAGATCCCAAAAATGATAGAAATACACTTTCTCCCAATAAAGCTATTATCAATTGGAACAAGTTATAGGAAGGTTAATCATAAGGTTATGGGTATAGGTTAATAGCTTTAACAATTATATGGTTGTATGTAATGCAATATGGCAAAAAAACAAAACTAATTTGAGCATGATGGTTGATTATTTTTCTCAGTATCCAATAGAATAAGAACCAGAGGGGATACCAGTTTTTTCTGCTGACTTTCCAGTAGCTATTTTCATCATATTAGCAGTCTATTATTCATAAAACAATCTCCCTATATAGCTGAGTATCGTGGAACAATGTAATCTACAATTACAGAAAACCAAAAGATGAAAATGTCTCTTCATAACTGATCACTATCCACACAGCTCAGTGGCCTCACATTGTCAACATTCTTTTTCCAAAGAAAAACAGTTCATTGCCAACCACATAACCTCTTTTGATGTCCTTTTCTTAAGGACAGATTCTACGGCTGCTTCCATTTCTCTTAGTAACCTACATTTTAGTTATCAGCTCTTCAAATGTGAAAGTTTTAAGGATAATTTATAACTACTAACATTATTTCAACATACACAACACCCAGGAATTTCTATTCAGACTTGAAAGCTAAGTACCAATGGATCACTGGAAGATATCTGGAGCATAACATGAAACTATTTCTCAGTATGATTAGAATGAAAAATAAATTGTAGTATAGAACTATTTGGTCATGGTGAAGGCCTTAATAACAGTAATGAGGCCCAATGAAAGGGAAACTAAAGAGTAGGACAGTTAAGCTATATTTAATATAGACGCTCGACAGGAAGGCAGTGTTTAGTTCCGGAGATCAGTTTTGAAATATTAAAAACCAAGCCTGGATTGCCTGATTCTGCTCCATAGGAGCAGGTTTGGGAAGCAAAAAGCATGAAGATGGATGGTATGTCCTTATGCAAAATTCCCCTTGGTTTTCACTGCATGAAAGAGGCGATAGTGAGCCATGCCCCTCAGCCTATAATTTACAGAAGGAATTATATTAATGTACACTAATGGGGGAAAAATAAGTACTCTCCCTGGATAAATAATGATTATGCTTTTTTAAACATACTATAAATCTAAATGAATGCTGTGGATGGGTGTGAATACAGAGCCGTGTGTGACATCAATCTTTAGTTTGTATATTTACTACTATTGCTTGCATGCATGGACTTTTTAATATTGTTATATTGTTATAGAATGCCTTTTTTTTGGAAAAAACCAGGTGATCAGTGTTCTTTGGGTGAGCTTCACATAAGAAAAAAGGAGTGTTGTTTTTTTTTTAAAGCTAGGATGCAAGCAACATTTCATTGAAATGTAATTCAGACATCAAGTAGCTGATTTTTGTTGGCTTGTGGACTACAAGTAGTCCTCAGCTTACAACTCCAATTGAGCCCAAAATTTATGCTGCTAAATAAGATGGTTGTTAAGTGAATGTTGACCCATTTTATAAACTTTCTTGCCACAGTTAAGTGAATCATTGCGGTTGTTAAGTTAGTAACATGGTTAAGTGAATCTGGATTTCCCATTGACTTTGCTTGTTATAAGGTTGCAAAAGGTGATCACTTGGCACTACAAATGTGAGTCAGTTCAATGTTGATCACATGACCATGGGGATGCTGCAATGGTCATATAATCAATTTTATCAATGCCGTTGTAACTTCGAACGATCACTAAATGAACTGTTGTTAAGTAAAGGACTACCCAGAGTAATTGCTTTTACTCTCTTTTTTTAGAAAAATGTTCAGAAAGAGAACTGGTTCTGAATTTGTCCAAATCAGGAACCCCTGTGATGACTTGTTACCAGACTACCTGTGGACAGACACCAAGTCACTCCAACTTTCTCTTCCTGTCTGAAACAAGGGAAGCATCAATTCAGTCATACATGCTCTGCCAGTCTTCGACTTACTTCCAATTTATTGCTTTAACTTTGGATGTATAGTTCTTTATGTGCTTTGGACAATTGTGTTCTGTCTTTACCGCTCAATAAAAATGGGTAGTGGAAGAAAAAGAAAAGAAACAGTAAATGGGAAATTCTAATTTCAACAGACAACGGCTAAACGTGGACTTCTTTCTAAGTTGAAAATGACTGCCTGTTATTTAGATTGAAATAGATTGAAATCTGCAGAGGTTTTTCAAAATTGGGAAACTGTGGCTCAAGATTGTGTTTCTGCAACATAGTTCCCCACATTTAAATAAAATCAAAGATTCAGTTTTGGAGGTTCACACAAGATGTTGAACTAGCTGTAGACTGTCTCTACACAGCCCATTAATGTATGCTAAAACTGAAGTTGCTATTTTGTGAAGCTACGTTACATGAATTACATGTAATATACATATATATCTGCACATGTGCTTGTATACAACAAAGAAACAAGTAACTAAAAAGTGAGGATGTTTTCAAATGTAGTGATATGTATTTTGCTGGCCACAACTGTGGTGCAATTATGTCATACAGACACCCAGGAAATGTTTAAAAATGCAGAGTCTTTGTCAGGAAAAATGTGGTTATGGACTCATTCATGAATGCTATTTTCTCTTGCATATATTTCTTTCCCACCCCTTCACCCCTTTATTGACAGGGGAGTGTCTGTATGTTCATTATCAAAAATTATTTAAGCATTTACAGCTATGATCTAACTTACTTTTTGAGAAACAGAGTAGAAGTCAACAGGATTTTAGTATTTGTTTCAGACAGGGCTGTAAATGTTAGGATGCTTTGCAAAAGACAGATGCACTGATGAAAATGAACTCTGAACTCAATCCAAAGTTCTTAAGGATATAGGAGCCATATTGCATCAGACAAAAACTTATCAACTACATCAATCTATAGGCTGCAATGAAAGATGGAGAGAGATGATCTAAGGCTAACATAGCATCTCAGCCAATCTTTCCTTTGTGATACCTTGCACAGAAATCAAAGGCACACATGCAGAGAACTATGAAAAGGTTCAACTTTTTCTTCTGATTTTGCCTGCTAATGCTATCCCCAAAGGTGCTTTTTCAGGAGGCAACTGGACTTTGTTTTCTCTTTTGAAGATGTTTTGCTTCAAACATTCATACAGTTGCCTCCTGAAAAAGCATCTTTGGAACAACCATTCATGACCTGGATGACTGAGAATCTCTACTAGTTGCTAGTTTCCCCTTAAAAATGGACAGAAGGACAATATTTGCAAGAAGTTGATGAAGGAAGTTTTCTTTGGTAAATATTTTCTCCTCTCCTGAATTTTAAGATTCTCAGCACATACATGGTTAAAAACATGCCATTTGCTCAGAAATTATCCAGTTAACGGCTAAGGTTGAAATCTGGCACCAACTTGCTTGAAAGTAAACACTTTGCATAAGAGACTAACCCACAGTAAATTAAGTTATGGTTTAATGACTTAATCTCATTGTCTGGATTTGTATAATAAACTGAACTATAAACTAACCATATAGCCTTGGTTCATGCAAGCATCTAATCTAAAATATGCTTGGCTAGTTAGCAGTGCAGTCATGAAAACAGATCTAGTGTAATTTACTTCTGTGCAAAGATGGCATATCTGTTTAAAGCAACACAAGATACCATTTTGTTAGACTGAATAGGGCAGTCAGCTTTATCCTATCCAATTAGTTTTCAAGTATATCTTGGTATTTTTAAGATATATATCCCTGGTAAACATGCTGAGAACTGCAGTCTTTCCTTGCTTATAACTAGTTAGCAAAATCAACTTTGGTTTTTAAAGAGTATTGGAAAACTGTGCAAACTGTGCAGGAGAGTACACTTAATGCACCCAGGAACAGAAAAAAAGTTATCATTTTTAGTTATGGTTTAGTGTTCAAATTCAGCATTTACTGTTTATTGTAAAAATCACAATATACATTCTCGGTAACGTTCTATGAAATAAACAGGAGTGTTTGCAACCAAAAATAACAGGTACATTTATATACAACTGATTTTTACCAGCTGAAATATAGTCAGTAGAGACTGTTGCATCAATGTGATATTGGATTAGCATATATGCACAATAAGAAGCTATGGAAAATATATGAGGAATAAGTTATTAAACTTTCCAAAAGGATAGTTCAATTTTGCAAGGGAAGAAGAAAAATTAGTATCACTCAAGTGCTTTCCTTTCCCTCCCTATTTTTTTCTAAATGAAATGTTAAACTTAGTAGCAACATTAACACAAATTTTTAAAAAAAATCCATGTATAAGTTAACTCCTGTTAATGACAGTTGCAACTCTGAGTTGCTAATTTCAGTTTACATCTTAAAAGTTCCATAAAGAACTTTATTTCTCAAATCAAACACACTCATCTGATAAGTTCATCTACCTGGTAATACTATAGTTTTAATAATCACAGGGTTTAAATCATTACAAGTCTTTCCTCTCTTTTCTTCCATCTAAAAATAATGCTATTAATCATTTTACATGTTTCTCTCTCTCTTTGACTGCTAAACTAAATACATGAACTGAAAATCCAGAATATCCCTTTCACTTTTTAAAAGTCTACTAAACTTGAAGACCTTTTCTGGTCTATCATACATTGTCAATTCTGAGTTTTTAAAAAATAAATGCATATACATTTCAAGCACAAATACTCATATTCTTTATCAGATTGTAAAATATACTACAAAGGGCTATTTTTGGTAAGGATGTATCATGATCCAAAGTATTACTTTTGGTATGCCTGGCTAACTTCTTCGCCACCAATTGTTTTCTTGTAATAAATTATCAAAAAACAAACAAACCCCAAATTACCTAGTTCTTCATTTTAGATTAATGTAGGACTATCTTAAGGTGTGGAATCAGCTGTAGAAAAGTAAACTCCCTAATTTTCAAACAAAGCAAAATCTACACAGCAAATAAGGAAGGAAAGGATCCACTATACTGCCAAAGTTATTTTAGAACAAGTTTCATGACTACTAAAGCTTTGGACTTTCTTTCTTTTTTAAATGCCCTTCACCATTACTTTCACATTAAGTAAAAAATAGTTTACATGTCACCAAACAACACACCTTGAAGTAACAAATAAAAATATAGACCATAGATTCCAATCAATTTACTTGTAATATACAACTTGGGAATGTGTATTTAAAAGAAAAAAAGAGAAGAAGAAATCTTCGTGTAATGATTATAAAGGGGGGGGGGGAAATCCCCTCGGGAATTGAGCGATTTCGTGGCATTCTTTTTCCTTTCCAAATCCCATTTAGACAAACTTTCCAGGTATTCCTGCCTGTCCCCCCCAAAAAAAAAACCCCAAACAAAACGCCTCAAGACCCCGGCCAGGTTTTTATTGCAGAGGGCCGGCCTCCTCACTCCCCTTCCTCCAAAAAAAATGGGTCCAGATCAGTCCATTTCAACCCCCCCCTCCCCCCAGGCTGAGGACGTGTGGCTTATGTTTTGTGCACAGTACTACGGAGAGGCAACCAAGTGGGGGCGAGAAGGGGCTGTTCCCCCCTCTCACAACCTGAAGGAGGCTTCGGAAAAGGGGTGCTGCATCTTGAAACTAGACAAGAAGCACTGAAGAGGTGGGGGAAGGGGGTTCACGAGGGACGGCGGGAGGCTGGGAAGAAAGAAATCATCTCCTCTGACCTCTAGCGAAGTGCCAGGTTTTTTCTTTAGCTCTTCACATTTCCTAAATTTGCAGATCTGGTGTCCCGTTTTGCGGTTCCTGCAACTGCTGCAGACTCCACAGTTGATGAGCCTCTTGCAGGGCACGCAGACCCCACACCTTTTCCTCTTCTTCTTGGCTGGGTTGCCGCCGCCCCCTCCTCCTCCTCCCGCGCCGCCGCTGCCGCCCCCTCCTCCTCCTCCACCACCGCCGCCTCCTCCCCCTCCTCCGGCGGCTCCCAGGGAGGAGGAGGACGAAGAGGCGGAGGAATGGCTCTGCGGGCAGTCTGCCAGGTTGGCAATTTGAAAGGCGCTGTCTGTGACGGCTGCTGAGGCTGCTGCGGGGGAGTGCAGGGCTGTCATGACGATGACCCCGGGAGGTAATGAGATGCCCCCTAAAGCCGGGATAGCGGAAAAAGTCCCCACGCGCTCGGGGAGATTCATTATCTCTGCTTCAGCGGCGCCGCATTTGAGCTTGTTCATGCAGTCCCCAGCCAAAGGTCTGCAGTGTTCCGGGGCTAAGGTGGAGAGGAAATTATTATTGGCCATTTGCAACGAGGGCTGCTCGGCTGGCGCGCAGCCAGGCTTGCCGAGCCGCTGGGACTCGTTCCGATGGTGCAAGCTCCCGCCGCTCCTGCCGGCGGCGTGCAGAGAAGAGGCGGGCGAGGAAGCCGACGGCAGCGGCGCTGCAACCGACGAGACGGCGGCGGCGACAGCAGCTGCTTTCCGGGCCACGCCGCCAGCCACGGCGGCCGCCGGGTTAGGCCCTCCGACGCCCGCGCCCCCGCCTCCTGCGCCGCTGCCCCACAGCATGGCGGTGGCGGCGGCCGCCGTGGCCGTGTCGCAGTTCCACGGGGACATGCCGATGCGGGCGGCGGCGGCGGCGGCTGCGGTTGGGAAGATGGGGGTGGTGATGCGCGCGATCTTGGCGGCCTGAGGGAAGGCCCCGCCGTTGGTCTTGTAGAAGGTGGCGAAGGAGCGGTAGCGCTCCATCTCCGAGTTGTAATCCACAAGGCTGTTGAGGGCGCCGTCGGGCAGGTGGTTCTCCTTGGGCAGCCCCGGCGCCTCCGGGTTGGGCCCCGTCTCCACGCACAC
>JANHFT010001699.1:116624-127516 GCA_032467955.1 Pseudoxenodon macrops
CCACAGCTAGTCAGGGAGTCGCGAGAGGGGGAGGAAGGGAAGCTTCTGCCGGGAGTGGCGATCGTTCCTCAACCAGCCCCGCCGCTTCTCCATTCTCGCTCTCGTCCTTACCTTCTCAGGCCAGGGAGGGGAGGGCAAGGGGCAGGGCCAGCCAGATGGGACAGGGAGTCACAGCAGAGGGCCCAAAGAGCCGCATGCGGCTCCAGAGCCGCAGGTTGGCGACCCCCGGACTAGACCCATATAAACATTGGAAGCTTGACCATCAAACTTCCTTTTTTTTAACTAATTACTGGTTTTAAACATATTAAGTGATCCAAGATTTGCTGAAAAGGACAAGATGGATTGTAATAAGTTCATCAGTTTCTTACAATACTAGATTCAATAATGTTTGAAATTTGGATTTCTGCATTGAGAATGGCGTTAACTTAAATGTTGCTTCAACCTCTAGAATTCTAACAGGGATTATCATAGCACTAGAAGCTATGTTTTGTGAAAGAAAACAAAGGAATTATTATTTTTATTTAGTTTGTCAAAACAATTACAAGATAACAGGTATAAGTATAAACATGAATATGAATAAATGGGAACAGTACAGCAGGAGACGGTAGGCACGCTGGTACGCTTATGCACGCCCCTTACAGACCTCTTAGGAATGGGGTGAGGTCAACAGTAGACAGTTTAAGATTAAAGTTGTGGGGGTTTGGGGATGTAACAACAGATTCAGGTAGTGCATTCCAGGCATTGACCACTCTATTGCTGAAGTTGTATTTTCTGCAATTGAGTTTGGAGCGGTTTACCTTGAGTTTGTATCTATTGCGGTTAAAGCTGAAGTAGTCATTGACAGGTAGGACATTGTAGCAGATAATTTTGTATACTACGCTTATGTCAAACCATAGGCGACATAGTTCAAGGTTGTCCAAACCTAAAATTTCAAGCCTGGTGGCATAAGGTATTCTGTTGTGAGTAGAGGAGTGGAGTACTCTTCTCGTGAAGTACCTCTGGACTCGCTCAATTGCATTAATGCCTGATATACAGTGCGGATTCCAGGCAGATGAACTGTATTTGAGAATTGGTCTAGCAAAGGTTTTGTATGCCCTAGTTTGCAGTATAATATTACCAGAGAAGAAGCTTCGCAAGATTAGGCTAACAACTCTTAATGCCTTTTGGCAGTGCTGTTACGGTGAGCTCTGGCGCTTAGGTCATTCTATTCTATTCTATTCTATTCTATTCTATTCTATTCTATTCTATTCTATTCTATTCTATTACCTGTATGCATATATTTGTGCTTCACTGCAAACTGCTTTGTGAACTCCTCCAAAAACAGTTTTGAATAGAAATATAGGAAAAATTGGGAAAACTGTGAATTGTCTAGTATAGGAAGAAGGATGTTATGTGTTATTGATTTATTACAACATTTCTATATCAGTCTAATGTCTCACTACTTGATAGAAACCTAGACCACCTTCCACCTGAAGGGAATGCCAGAATAAGATAGTTATGGCTATTATCTCCATCTGTTGCTTCAGCAGTAGCTGCAATTCTAGCAAAACCTTTAAGTCATGGACCTGCTTTTTCAGGGGAAGGCCAGCTTGTTCAGAATTGGGATCAAGCCAAATCAATTTATAAATAGTAAAATGGCAAGGGCTTAATATATGCTTTGAAGGAGAAATATTATCAAGGCAGACTTTGGAGAAAATACATTTTTTCTCCCTATAATCAGTAAAAGGGTCTAAATTACATTAGAAGTGATTTAATGTATTTTGAAGAGAGAAATTAAAACACATTATCATGTAAAGAATTTTCCTGCTCATCCAGTGTCCTAAAATTACTTAACTGCACCAATTATCAGTGCATTTGTTGGAAAAGTGTACCCTGTGTTCTCTTCAGAAGACAAGCATTGTTCTTCTGCCCAGGGATCTTACAATGCCAATCTTTGCTTACATTCAACAGCAGAATAATTTTATGAGGTTGAGAATATAACTGCAGTTTTTTTTAAAGTTAATTATTTGTGTGCATTTTTCAGGCAGAATGCAACAATTACATACTTATTATGCATAAGATAAATGCAACAAATTTATATGTATGTGGCACAAATGCATTTCATCCGGCTTGTCGTTACATGGTAAGTTCAGGGCATATTTTTTGGATTATTGCACTATGTCTTTTATTTATGGGAAGAAATAAATTTCTTATTTACTCAGAGTATTTATCTTAAGCCACTTTCTGAGTCACTAGGGGAACTACAAAATAGCATAAGAATTCTAGAAATAAGTAATGTAGAATACACGTGTCAATGGTTTTTAATAGCAAGTACAGGTAGCCATCGACTTACAACCACAATTGAGCCCAAAATTTCTGTTGATAAATAAATATTTGTTAGTGAATTTTGCCCCATTTTATGACTTTCTTGCCAAAGTTGTTAAGTGAATCACTGTAGTTGTTAAATTAGTAACATGTCTGTTAAGTAAATCTGGCTTCTCCATTGACTTTGCTTCTCAGAACTCACAAAAGGTGATCACATGACCCTGAAACACTGCAATCATCATAAATATGAACCAGTTGCCAAGCATCACGTGACCATAAAGATCAGGGGTAAAATCCAGCTGGTTCTGACAGGTTCTGGAGAACCGGTAGCAGAAATTTTGACTAGTTCGGAGAACCGGCAAATACCACCTCGGGCTGGCCCCAGAGTGCGTTGGGAATGGAGATTTTGCAATATCCTTCCCCCAGGATTGGGGAGGGAATGGGGATTTTGCAGTACCCTTCTCCTGTCACGCCCACCAAGTCACACCACGCCCACTAAGTCACACCACGCCCACCAAGCCACGCTCACAGAACCGATAGTTTAAAAAGTTGGATGCTGCAATGGTCATACATGTGAAAAATGATAAGTCACTTTTTTAGTGTAGTTGTAACTTTGAACGGTCACTAAATGAACTGTTGTAAGTCGAGGACTACCATTTGGACTGTCCATTGCAAACTTTTTCTTCACCCTGTTAAAATCTTAGTAGCCATGGAGGAAATGGTACTATTTACAAAAGATAGTACAAGATCCAACCATATTCTTCCTCTCTTTTACTTGACTTTCAGAATTGTTATGTTACCCTAAACAAGGTCATAAATTATGAACAACCCTTGAATATAATCTGTTGATTAGGGTTTCTAGGAATCAGGAAAAGTTCAACAGAACATATCAGCACACTAGCTTTCTCCTGATAAGTTAGAATTCTTTATAACAATTCTAATTTAGCATGTTATCTGAACTAGCTAATCAAACCTTAGCTATCAGAAATTGGGAATATCACTAATCCCCACAATGGAAGAATGGATTATATTAATAGTTATTAAGAGAAAAGTTTTGCTAATATTATGGAAAAAGCTTACAATTTAGGAATAAGCTCCCAGTCCTCTTGCTCTTTTAGATCACACTCCTCTGCCTAAGTCAAAGAATATACCTCTCATTTGATGTGATCGGATCCCTCACAAAACAGTAACAGCCTCACAGTTTTAATTAGGAACAGTAATGACTATGACAATATAACAAACAGGGCAATTACAACCTTTTGTATCAGAGAGCCAAAATAACGTCAGATCAAAGAATCTGAATACCCTCTGGAATGCATGTACAGTAGGTGTTATATCTCATCCTCCCAACTGTTTTCTCTATTCTCCCAAGTCTCCTGTTCCAGAGAAATGCCACCTAGTGATGAATGACATCTCCTCTTAATGTAGGTGATAAAATAGCATCTTCACAAAAGTTCTGCAATTTTAAAAACTCCATTCAAGATAAATTAATAGGGTTGGAGACCCAGTTTAGACCTTAAAAGGGTGAACTGATAATGTGATATTACAGATTCTTAGTGGAATGAGATCAATTCTGGAATGGTATGGAAAGAAGATATACTATGGTAGCTTCTTTGGATCTCTAGACTTATTTTCACATACCAATTCATTCAGCTTACTAAAACCATCTTTGAGTATGAGTATTACTTCTAATAATTAATATTCTCTGGAACAAAAGTGTTTAAGATTACAGTTGCAAAAATTGTTCATTACAGGAAACAAATGTTCATATCTAGACAATTTCCATTATCTGCTGTCCTTCTGTACAACTAGGCAAAGTAGACATAAGGGCCATAAGAAAATTTAGAGAAGAGTCATACAGCTTCCTCACATAGATTGCATTCTTGTGAGCTGTTTTTAGATATTCACTTGTATATTTTTCTCTTTAAAAAAATATAATTGTATTAAAATTATCATAATATAAAATACAAATGAAAATAAAGATATTAGGGAAATGTGGAAGGGAAGAGAGGAAAAGTGTGAGTTAAGGGAAAAAGGAAAGGAAAGTGTTAAATTCCAAGTTTTTCAGCATAATAAAATAAAAATACAGGTAGTAAGGCAAGTCTTAATTTTTTACTTTTACATACTAACTATAAGCTAGTCATTTCTATCACAACAAACATATTTAATAAGCAAATCCCAGTCAGAGTTTCATTTTTTTCCACTAAACCCTTTGATAACCATAATTTTTATAGCATCAGAAAATGGAGAACATCCTAGACTTTGGTTTCCAAGCTTGCGATTTTTCTCAATAGAACCTCCTTAGTTTTTGTTTCATATAAAGCACTGATTCAGTCATCCAGATTCATGCTCAGCTTGGAAGTTGAATGGAGTTAAGGGGTCTTTACCTTTTAATGGATAAGGAAACTGTGATTTAGCAAGAAGTATGAACATTGTCACTAATACCTCTGTTCTCTGGGAATTATTTAAAATAGGTAATTGACAATATAAAATTAAAGTTGTATACAAGAGCTACAGAAGGCAGAGGAAGATGTCCATATGAACCAACTGTGAGTTATGCCTCTTTAATGGTTGGTAAGTTTTCTGTTTGCTCTGCAAAATGTCTTGATATCTTTTTCATTTAGTCATGGTTGTCAAGCACTGATTACTCAAATTAGAGTGAATATATTTCAGATGTGATGTTGCTTATCAGTCTTCGAATAAAAGACTGGTTTGAAAAAGCTATCAGAAAACTAATTGCATATGCAATCTGCCTGTACAGTATATCAGCTCTTCCTCAATAGCTGGCTGATGTAGGATTTTTTGTGTGTGGAAAGATTCTAATGACATATTTATTCTTTTTCAGCTTTGTCTCCTTATAGCCTTTGTTCTTTTCTGGATACTGTAGATTTCAAATGAAGTATAAGGTCATGGGGGGGGGGAGAATGTTACCCTATTCTGCAAGCAGCAGCTTTTTGGTTAAAAAGTACGGTATTTTTTTAAAAAAAGAAGTAGCTGATATTTTACACAAAGACTCTTTTCAAACCATTTTCTATTGTCATTGGAAAATCAATGTAGCCTTTTAAACATAGCTGCTTGTTTTCCTCTATTTTTGGAACTTGCTGATATGTTTGACCACTGCTTCATTCCGTCAGCCATATGTTTGCAATGGAAGCTAAATTGCTGACAGCAGTCAAAGTGTCAGTCTCAGCTAAAGGCTCTTAAACAAAATGCCCTCAACTCTCTCCTCCCACCTCCATTGTAATTCCACATAGTCTTCATTATTGTAGCTGTCTCCATTCTCTGACTTCAGTCCATTTTTCTTGCTCCTGTCAGTGCCAAGTCACCTTCAAGCACAGTTGAGCAGATAGCCATAGCAAGAAGGAGAAATAGTAAGCTCAAGAGTGAGGAGGAACAGATGTTGGTATAGAGTAGGAGGAACTGACTTTGCCAGTCCTTAATGTTGGCATTGTATTTTCATATTAAGATGAAGAAAGCTATGCTGTTGGACTTGCAATAATGCAAGGATGGTTTTTGTGTTCATATTATTTATTATGTATTGGTTGGTTATAGACCATTGAGTCTGATTCAATTTCTGGCAATTGAATACTCATAATCCTGACCTGCCATACAAAAGTGTAATTTTTCTAATGATATGTAGATTTTCTAATGATATTTCTATTCTGTTTTTGATACCACATATCAACCTTTATCAGTGATTTTCCTCTTCTACTTCCTTTATGTTTTGCCATGAATTATAGCAACGTTTATTTAACTTGCTAAATTAAAATAAGATTAAGCAGGTTTAATTGTTGTGCATGGTTCATCATTCTGTGGAGAATTGCTGTAACTCAAACTAGGCTACTCACATGCTAAACAACCATATTTAATCTATTTCTATTTTTATTTTGAAGGAAAAGCAGCTGTGAGACCTCAGTCCAGCATCATATTGTTGATGCTGATCATGGACTTTTCCATAACCTGCATACATTTATTAATTTTATTTGTCAAGCATATATAAGATTACAGAGAAAATATAAACATGATTGTGAATATATGAATGCATAAACATGGTTATGAATACATGATATGGTTACAAATACATGGGGACAGGGACGGTACGCATGTTGGTGCGCTTATGCACGCCCTTACAGATGTTATAGGTTATTAAATTCAGAAAGTGCTATTTGTAGTAGTGGCCCAGATATGGGATTTGACATGGCTCACACTTGTGCCTTCTATGCTTTTGCTTCTATATTCATCCTTGAGCTATAGCACACACAATATACCCATCTCCTCCTGCAAATTGTGGCAGGGCTAAAAAGGTACATCTTTTTATTTGCTTTGTCTCAGATGGTGCACTTTATACAGCCACTTCAAATAACTTCTTGGGTACAGAGCCAATTATATTGCGGAGTTTCAGGAATCCTTTAAGGACAGAATATAAAGCATCTTGGCTTAATGGTAAGGCATTTTGTACAAAATTAATGAAGAAAATGGTGTACAGTAGGGCTTTTTTGCAAGTTAGTCTTTACTGTGATCTCGGCTGCCTGTGTCACAGATTGTCACAAACCAAAATTTTAACATACAATTAAACTTGTCAGCAAAATTGCCTGATGAGAAAATAACACTATAAGGAGCATTCTGGAGTTACAGTAGTAGCTTAATAAGTAAGTAAATTTTTATTGAAACAAGAAGTTTTATTTTATTTTATCAGGGATAAATGTAGCCCAAGACAATACTCCAAAATTATAACCTAGTCTTTAGACAAAAACAGCTGTATTATAGAACTGTTGCAGATTTTAATTTGAGAGCTTTGAAGTAAGGGCTGTTTTAGGAAATATTAACATAATGGACCTGCTGCCATCCCCATTCATATTCTTAGTCCACAAGGTTGCTAATTGCTCTATAAATTTTACTGAGAAAACCCTAAAATACACCTGGAACAGTGATGATGAACCTTTTTGGCACTGAGTGCCCAAACTGGAATGTGTGCATGTGCGCGCGCACCGGAGCACTGGAAACCCGAAGATCAGCTGGTGCGCACCAGCCAACTGGTCTTTGGGTTTCCAGCGTGAGCATGCACACCAGCCAACTGGTCTTTGGGCTTCTAGCGCTCCGGCACACGCAAAGACCAGCTGGCCGGTGCACATGTGTGTGTCGGAAACCAGAAGAGCAGCTGGTGATGGCACGCATGCCCACAGAGAGAGCTCTGTGTGCCACCTCTGGCACGTGTGCCACAGGTTCGCCATCACGGACCTGGAGTATTTTATTTATTTATTTCTGATATTGATGTATCAGCAGAATCCAGAGGCATGGTATTTTACAGCCATAACAACACAAATCTACATACATAAAAACAAAGTAAATATCAAATGATGGTCCATGATTATTAAATCATGCCCATTTACATTAGGTTATCAAGCCTTGGGATAGGGTGAAGTTAGAACTTGGCCATGGTTTCATTGGATGCATTAGAGAAGAATAGTTGTGGCACCATATTTTGGTTTTATTGGTTTATTGGTTTTTTTGTTTGTTTATGTAGCTTGCCAGATTTTTTTTTTTAATGGGTAAATAAATAAATCTTAAATACATTCAGAATATTCCATCTCAACTCCTCCTTAAAATAGACTCAGGGTATTCATCAATATGTTCTGGGTGGGGAAACAGGGCTTTCCTATAAGGTAGGAGCCATCACTAAAATTCACCTTTCTCAAGTCTGCATTGATGTAACTTGTGCAGTGGGAATCCATAGTGTTTCCCTCTGAAAAGAGTGTATTGGATAAATCAGTTGTACTTGGAGGAGGCAGTGCTGCAGGAACCATATGAGGCAGAGGTGGGTTCCTACCAGTTCAGACCAGTTCTATAGAGTAGGTTGTAAGCCGCTGATGACGTCACAGAACCGGTTCCGGCCGCCATCTTTTTTGTGGATTTTTTTAAAAAATGGATTTCCCCCCAGTTTTTTCTTCTTCTGCGCATGCACAGAAGCTGAGTTTCTGGCACTGCGCATGTGTCACCATCTTGTTTTTGGCCTTTTTTGGGGGGAATTTTTTGTACTGCGCATGTGTGCATGTGCGAAGTGTGCATGCGCCCATGAGGCGCAGCCACATGATGCGGGAGGCAGCGAACCGGCAGTGAGGTAAGTTAGAACCCACCCCTGATATGTGGTTCTTAAAGTCAAAAACAGTTGACCGGAAACCAATATAGCTATAACTCTAGACTGGAGATGGAGGCATCTGAGACTTCAATTAGGAGCTATAAGAGCATTTGGGATCTCTGGACTTGTGTGCACCAGAATCAGCAACATTGGCAGCACCAGTGGAGTCAATGGAGCCAGTAGTACCATGGATACATATTGTAAATACAGTTGCCCAGAGTAGGACAGAACCAATTGGGTTTTGACATACATTGTGAAGCTACTGCAAAGGTTTGCTAGGGACTGGAAAGGCTACAAAGAAGTTTGAGGCTTGAAGTGCTGCGTGGTTCTCTGACTGACAAGCTGTCATAGGTCAAATATTGGGGTAATGTTCAGGATGGCAAAGCAAGAGGCTGGGGTGGCGAGGTAACAATGTAATCAGGAAAAGCCCGATACAGTCTCAGACTCTGGTGCAGTGTGTACTCTTTGCCACCTCCTTGAACATTTGGCTTGGGCAGCAGAATTGATAGTCTCGTGGCTTTTGGCCTGGGAGAGTGGCCCATGTTATTGACTTTTGTTCAAGCTTCAAGTTCACAGGTCCCTTATCTATACTAGGGCCTGGTCTTTTTCTATTGATTTACTGCTCTGCGACTTTAAATTCTCTGCACACCTGTGGAAGGTTGGGGGGCTTGAGGAGCAATATAAGATTTCCTCAGGTCATGAGCTGTTGCTGCTGGGCTCTAAGGCAAAAGCAGCTGACAGAGTGATGGGGACCCATGAGGAACTAGAATGACTTGGAACCTTGGAGAGTGCCATGGATGAACAAGTGAGTGAATGTGGGTGTAAGTGTGAGTGACTCAGCCTGGAAGGTAGGGACTGGGATGGGAAGAAACATGAAACGGAAGAGAGGGCTGGTAGAAATATTAAGACTAATAGTCTTAAGTAGATATGGTGGAAATTTGAACAGCTCCTGTTCAAAGAATAGCTGTGGCAGCTGTGTCCTTTATAACAGGGCTGTCAAACTCACAGCCCATGGGCCGGATACGTCATGCGCTGGCCACGGCCACACCCAGTTTAGCAAAGGGGGGGAAAGTCCTGATACATCACGTGACACCACCGTGACTACGCAAGTTTGACATCCCTGCTTTATAAGCTCCATCAAGTGCTTCAGCTGTACCCTCTCCTAGAATGAGAAGTCTTTCAGACATTGATGCCCTAGTTAATGTGCTCTACATAGGACTATCCTAGAAGACAATTTGGAAGCCACAGCTGATCCAGAATACAGCAATCTGAGCAGTGGGGGGGTACATCATGTTATATCCATGTGTCGTTCTTGCTTTGTAAGCTTTACTGGTTCATTTGGCTTCCAGGTTAAATTCAAATTGCTGATTATCATCTAGGAAGTCCTATACGGTTTAGAGCCTCGTTATCTATCTGAGGCCTATCTCTGATAATTTCTGTCTGCTTAATGAGATTGAGGACAGAGGATGCACTTCAGATCCTTTTAGTCAAGTAATGTCATTCAGCCAGACCTAGGCAGTGTAGCTTCTCTGTTGGAGTATCCCCCCAACAAGCTGATTTTTGGAGATTCATATGTCTCCTATCCTACAGTTCTGAAAGTTGTAAAAGCTCTGTTCCTAGGGCTGGGGCTATGGTGGACAAAGAAAAAAAATCCTTTTAGGGGGTTATTGGGGTTTGTTTTTTGGTTGGTTGGTTTCAGGATGCTGATATTTTATTATTTTTGGTTGACATTTTTCTTATTGTTTCACTGTTCCTGATGCACATCTTTTCTTAATATTTGGGTTTTCTCCGTATTGTAAAGCCCCCAATGTCATTGGGGATTCAGTCTCCAAATCTAGTAATAAATTTAAAAATACCAGTAAATAAAAATGGATTAAGGTGTGATGGTTCACTCTTAGAAGAAAGACCTATAGGGCTAGGATGGAGACAGATCATCTTGGGGCAGGTCTTTCTGTATGGCCACTAAGAGCTGATAGCACCCTGATGGCTTATAGTCAGTTCAAATATGGTGTTGTCCATTTGGAGTCATTCAGGTATAAAACACTCATTTGAAATGCTGACAATGCTAGCAATCAACAGTCTTTTTTCTGTGCAGACATCTATCAGTAATTATCTGGGCATCATTAGATTCCTAGTTCATATTTTCCAACACTTTTCAGTATGGCTATGTCAATTGCCAAACTTCTGGAAGGCTTCAATACAATCATGTCCTACTGCTCAGACCTACTTGATGAAGTTTTTTACTCTTCTCCAGTAGTCAAAGAGTTACTTCCAGGCATGGTGATCTTATCCATTGGCAAGTTTTATTATTCATTTATTTATTTACTTACCGTACTTTTCGGAGTATAAGTTTTTGGGGAGGAAAATAGGGGGGGAATCTGCCTACCAGGTATTCATCTGGCTAGCATCCTTAGTCTGGTCAACTTCAGCACATTATTTTATCCCCTGATTA